>JAQIWH010004459.1:0-16952 GCA_034695005.1 Cryptops parisi | reverse complement strand
AGCACTTGAAAGATTGCTATCATTGGGGGTTTGGGGATTAATGTGACATCATGAGTTACTGCACTGATAATACCAACACTAATAATGTCACTTGCTATTGCTAAGTTTTTTTTTAGGATTTTCCTCAAATAATGTAATTTATAGTACAATTTTACATTCGCATCCGTAACTTTTAAATCCTGTGCCCTAAATAGCATATTTAAAAAAATACAAATTGTACCCAGTTAGTTAAAATGAAGAAAGTTTTTTTAAACAAAAATTTTCTTATTTATTTGTGAAATATTCGTATCCGTAGTTAACATACTTTATATTGACAATTTCCAGTTTGTCTTGTGGAACGTTAAGTTGTAGTTGAACGACTTCTCCGCCACGAACCTCGAGTCTACCGTTTAAGAATGTAGACGTGTGCAATGTGCTTTGGAAATGTAAGCCAACTTTCGCAATATTCAAATCGATTGTCATCAATCCATTGACATCAATTGTAGCACTAGAAACAAAAATTTGTATATCTATATAATTGAATTTCAACATGATTTCATTAACTATACATTGCCTAACGATATATACTAACCTCGGATGAATATGTCCATCAATTTCGCAACTACTGACAGCCAATTGGCGAAAGTCTATCCTTCCTGCGATATCCAATTTCAATGATGCAGTACTATTCAAACTTATGATTAGTGGAAATCCAGCTCCAGTAGCGACTGCCAAGTGGCTATTGAGAAGGATCGTATTATGGGTGTATTCAAATTTTCGTTCCTCTGCAAGCCGACTGAGGATGTATCGCAAATCGAAAACACCTTGGAACATGTCGATGCTCTGTTCTCCTTGAAATGACCAATAACGGAGTTCGTTTCCTAGAACTTTGACCGATGCTGATAGATATGGTTCATCAAAATACGATGATTCTTGGCGTTGCTAATAAGAAAAATTAAAATGAAGCACTTGGTAGAAATGAACTCATTATGTTCCTGAACTACTCGGTGCAAATTGAAATACAGTAGAACCCCCGTATCCGCGAGAATAGGTTCCAAACCAATCCGCGGATAGTAACTAACGAACGCTATTTATGACACGTGTTTATATTTTAATTAATAAATTATACAGAAAAACAACAATAACTAATGATAATAGAATAGAACAATGCAATTTTATTATAGTTTTACGACTTCTATTTGGCATAGTTGAATTGCCAGCATCACTTTTGTTTCTATTGAGAGCATTTTCTTTAATAACAAAAGACAGTCACAAGATTTTACCACGATATTCAGAACTGCGCACAATTAAAGGTTATAAACTGTACGTTGCCATATAATATTGGACCGAAGTCAACCGCGAATAATTGAAACCACACATGTTGAGTCAGCGGATACGGGAGTTCTACTCTAATGGCAATTAAACTACAGACAGTCAAACATCATAGAACAAGTTTAACTGGTGAAAAACAAACATCGTTATATCAATAGTATTTTACCCTATAAAATGCCTAATTCATGCAAAACCCTTTCTCTCTTGACATACTTTCTATATAAAGTAAAAATATTTTTTAATTAGCTCATATAATAGACGTAGTAGATAACCCACATGATTAACGCTATTTCACCCCAGTTGCATGTTTTTTGTTTTATAATTTCTCCTTTAACTTCATCAGTGAGACATTTCATTTTCTTTCACTTACTTTGAGAACCTAGTTTATTATTAGTTAACTAGCGGCATGCCCGTCAAAAATGACGGTAGAGTTCTTAGGTAGTAAAAAGCAGGTTTTGTTGTATGAGTTCAAAAGTCTCAGTTGATAAAATACTGCTAAAGCTACCATTTGAACCCGGGTTCGAAGGAAAAATTAAAAAAGGTTTTTTCTTTACGATTTTCTCCATCTCAGTGTGACAGACAGACGAAGCAAATTATATTGTTAACATGCTTTAAAAAATGGAGATGCCACTGTTTGAGGAACAGTGCACAAAGCTACAAGCACTACAAGAGTTGTCAAGCCGACTTGTTGTCAAAGTTTATCTCGTTGCATAGAGAACAATTTTACTTCTGAAACCGTATCTCGTTATAGGAGACTCAACTGCATAGTTCACCTTGACTAATATACACAGTGAAATTCAAAGTCACATAGTGTTGAAGTTGTCATCTTTTTCCAACTTTTTAAAACACATATTTCCCTAATTGTACAACTACTTACTTTTTTTAAAGATAAAATTTTACCTTCTCAGAGATTTGGTTGAGTTTATTTTCATCAACCGATCGCCATCGATCGCGTAAGGCACTGTGAATGTGATGTTGAGGAAAGTAACCTCTCGGCCCGAAAAAGGATTCCAGGGTCCGTTCCATTTCTTCAGCGTATCCTGAAACCTACAAATTAATATACTATAGATACATAGTGTATATATATTAAAAAAACAAACTCAAGTTTACCATGTTAAATAGAAAAAAAAATTAACCTCCAATAAATTAACAGATCGTCCAAAAATATCGACAGTTAGGTTGAGCATAGCGGAGCGAGGTATGAACGACTTGGTAGAGAAAACAACGTTTCCATCGAGATGACCACCAAGGTTTAACATTTCGGAAAAGAACGACTTTTCAAACGATTGCGAGAATTTCCTGAAATCCGCAGAAAATTTCTTCTGCAACTTAACATTGGCAAGTAGTCCTTGGATTTTCGATTTGCAAAGATCCGCACTTTCTTGGATGTTCGTTAAATGGCTCCAAACAAACGATCCAACTATAAATTAAATAATAAACAAATTTACAAAAAATAATAATTAACGTTTATAAAAATTCGTGTCTACAGTTTATTGTACCTTGATTGACAGACTCTTTTTTCAAAGTGTTTTCTATCGCAACAACATCACTCGGTCTGGCACATCTCATTACTTCTAAGTAAGCAGCAATCCGCAGTTTGCTGCTTTCATTTTCATCGAGATAAAACGACAGCAAGTCATTTCTCTGATATTAAATACACTCAAGTTTAAATTGGCACATATTTTAAACGATACATTTTAAAAATAAAATAATAAAAAAACCATATTTTTTTGTACTTGCAGGTGAATTACACGGATGACGACGAAACGCTTGAATAGCTGCTAAACGAATCTTCGACGGATTATGTTCATCTTTGTAACAATTCGATATAACAGATCTACTATTTACAAAATGGCCAATGTTTCCTAATGCTTTTAAGGAAACGATAATCTAGAAAATAAAATTTATATATTTTACGATTTGGTTACGATTTTCTTCACATACACTCATAATTAAACCTTTTCAAACATTTACCTTTTCAATAGTCCCTGAATTATTCGAATGACAATTATTTCCAAGAACCGATTCTAGTTTTCGTACAATTTCCCCAACTTCTGGTTTTTGTCCGCAATCCGAGTCACTTTGACAATACATATTGACCAATGACGATACACCGAGAAATTTCGCAACTAACATATTCTCCGAATCGAGCAATGGCTGAAAATATTTATAACAAGAATGTTATTTTTTTTTTTTTTTTATGAAATGCGATAAACTCTCCATTTTATCGTTAGATTTCATTATACAATTCAACTTCTTATAATGTTTTTATAATACTAAATATTACCATGATCGCTTGAATCATAGCGAGCGTAGGTTTAACTTGTAAACTTAAATGTGTTAGCCAATCTTTGACGTGTGGAATATCAATTCGATTTTGAATAATGTTTTTCGTCATGAATTCGAACGCTTCGTGAGTTCCAATTTGATTTACAGCATCCAGAAAAATATTACTGAAAAAATGTGTAATAAATTATACATTATGATAAATTACGTGGGGCGACCGAAAAGTATCACATTATTTACATATTACTATCGCATTCATGCACCCTGTATTTTTATACTCTTTATATTAGCTTCACTTGTGAGTTTGTGTGTGAGTGAGCTGGGAATTGAACATATACTGCCATCTGCAGTCGTTTATGAGAATGTACTGAACCATGAACCAAAAAATGAACCAAAAAACGCATAAAACGAAATTTGCATAAATCAAAAACTGGATAAGTCTAATGAAAAAAAAATAGCGTATACGCTCGTATAAATAAACTTGCAAAAATCAAAAATTAAATTACATACTCAAGAGTCAAAACTCGCATAAATAAAATATCGAATTATTCAACGATCGAAATTTAATTCAGCATACCTGGAAATTCGCTTTAATCAAAATTCGCAGAAATTTAATTTCTCATACATCAAAATTCGTTTCAGTCAAAACGTGCAGAAATCAAAAATGGAATTACTCAAAACATGCATCGAAATTACTCAGACACTGCATAAGTTTTAATTTTTATAAATCGAATTTCATATAAATCAAAACATGCAGATCCCAAAAACGGATTTTTTTGCATTATGCAGAAAAATCCGCCCACTGTCATTATATCTGTATATGACAGTGGGTTATATAAAGAGTATGCTTCAAAATAATTTTTAATGTATTTATTTAATTCTCTCCTGCAATTGCTAAAAATCCGGATACTTTTCGGACACCCGTCGTAAAACGCAATACACAACATTTGGGAAAAAGTATGTACTTTAGTGTTTGGCTCTGTCCTTCGCAGATCTGGTTCAACTTCTCGAATAAGAGTTGTAAATCACTCGCCGTCAAGAAATGGGCATCTTGAACCAATGTTGCAAACAACTGAGATGTGTGTTTTTGAACGTTCAAGTTTATATCGTTACAGAACGCATGTAACGTTTGTTGAACGGAGGTTATAATTTCCGATTTGACATTTTCGTTCCCGAAGTTGTATTCAAAAAGCAAATTTGTCTTGCGTATATTTCCTAAAATTATAATAAATGGTGAACTAGAGACCGTAATACACTATAGAAGTTAGTTTCAACATTTACCATTCTCCAACGGTTCGAACAATTTGGTTTTAATAAAATGAAGTTCCTGGTGAACTGTGGTCAGGGCGCCGGTATTGTTAGTTCCTGAGAATGGTCGTAATAAATGGTGTTCGTCACAAACGACATCTTTGAGAATCGATTTGGAGATGATTTGTTCACACTGCTGCCGTCCATTCAAAATGGATAGCGAATTTCCAATCTGTTGAAAGTTGACCCAAAAAGGTTAATTCACCAAGAATAAATAATCAACGAATTGACTACTATAATAAACATGAGTTATCGCCAGTAAAAATCATTAAAGAAAAATTATTTTACTTTACTGACCGGATAGAGCATTATAACGCTCTACAACGTTTAACCTCCCCCCTAGAGGCTTCATCGGGTAGAAAAGAAAGATAGAGAGAGAAAAAAAAGCCCGAGAGTGACACGGGTGAACTGTTCACAGTGTCATCTCTAACCATCCGTATCACTCTCGAATCACTGTTTTCCAACAAACATTTCTTTTTTACCTGGTGAAACCGCAAAGAGTGAGGCGAAGCGTCATGAAGGTATAAGTCAGTCTACCGGGTCAATAAAAAAATTCTTTAAGAACACTTTACTAAGGATCAATTAACAAACACATTTTCATGTGTTTGTTAATACTGAACATACCATTCCATCCGCTAATGGAGACGTCTGTAGTAAACTCAGCATTGTTTGCCGGTTTGAACATTTGGTTAAATCTTTGACTCGGAGCGCGACGATCGCGCGCCATCCTTCAGTGACGAGATACTCAGTCTCACAATTTCCCAAAATGTCTAGCTAAAAATTGAATGGTTGATATACAAATTTTAGTTTAAAATGATGTATCGTTTACATACAGTATGGGGTTTGACAGGAAAACGAAAGATTGTAAATTAACTTTTAATACAGGGTGTTTATCAAAAAGGATGATACCATTTCACATACACCCTCCCACTCGTATTTTCTGTATTTACCACTTTACAATGTGATAAGTGATATTAGGCAACCATAGTCCCTTTCCGTGCACACCTCACGCCACCCGACACATGTCAACCAGATCGAGCATGTCAGGTGAGAAGGACTTGCAGCACATGCAATCCTTTCCTCCAGATCCCATTGAGATCAGGGCATTGGGACACTCTAAACTGTATCTTGCACGTACCTTACAACACAGGGGCGTATCCAGAAATTCGGTTTAGAAGGAGCAAGACTTAGGATTTGAAAAAGACGGAAGACTCAGAATTATTTTACATGTATGAAACTTGGAAATTAATTAAGATATTTTTTATTTTTTTATTTTTTCATAAAACGATTTACAAAATCAAAAATAACAGAAACAAACAACAAACAACAACGAAAGAACAATACATACTAGTAAGAAAGATTGATGTATTGATAAAATTTCTTTTTAAAGTGTGAATGGTTATTTTTATGGAATTTATTGACAGAGGACAGTTTTCTAATGCGTGTGGGCAGTTGATTCCATTTTTCGAATATGTTATATGGATATTTGTTATATGATGAGAAGGAAATGGTTTGATCGAATTGAAATTTATAGGATGTTTTTATTCGTCTATTGTTATCATCTGATAAAACTTTGAATAATAGTTTTGTAAAGGGTGATGAGGATCATGAATGATTAGAAACAATTCTTTTAGTTGGTGATAAGATATTCATTTTTTTACAGTTAAAAGTTTGGAATATCTAAGTTTTCTAGAAATGGATATATATCTTAAAAAGCCAAAAAAGATACGATACGAATTATAATATTGTATGCTATGGTAAGACGTTTTATCCGGTACTGTTGTGTTTGTGACCAAAGAATAATACCATATGTGATTTTTGATTCAATCTTGGTTTTTATAAAGGTGATTTTTTCTTTAATAGTTAGGACATTTTTTAGCCGTTTAACGAGAAAGATGTTTTGTGGAGAGTATGAATAAGGTGTTGTATATGAGCTGCAAAAGTCAAATGATTATCAAATATGACACCCAGTACATGTATCTTAATTTCTGATTTATAATTATTTGAAAAAATGCTCATGTTTTTGTTTTAAGTAGGTTTAGTTTCATATTATGTTTTGTATACCATCATGTCAATTTTGTTATATTTTCTGCAAGATCGTAATCAGCTATGCGGTGATGATGTGGATAGTATGGAATCATGAGGACATTGTTATCAACATAGGATAGCAGGTTAGAGGTAAGGTAAACATCATGTAGTTGGTTTGAAACTGATGCAAATAATAATGTAGAGATGGAAGAGCCCTGAATGACCCCGTTTTGGGATGGTGTTTTTGTATGGGCGTAATTACTTATTTGAAAATAACGATTAGTAAAATAATTATAAAGTAAATTTATACAAGGGCTAGAAACTTCAATAGAGATAAGGCTGTTGATAACTGAATTTCGGTATATTGTGTCGTATGCTTTTGCGATGTCTGTGCTGGTTATAAGGATATGTTAATGTTGTATTGTGTAATTGTTTATACTATCCATAAGTTTTAATAAAAAGTATCTAAAAACACCTTTTTTAATGGGATACTTATTTACGATAACATAGGTTATAGAAAAGCAAAAATATATTACATTTTTGGCATTTTTTTGGGTTCTTAGAAGGAACGTGGTTGTCATCAAGTTTACAAAATAAAGTGTACAAAATAAACGGAGTTTATAAGGAGATTATTTATTTATTTATTTATTTATTTATTTAAGATGCGCACCCACAAGGGGTAAAAAAACATACAAACATGGAAAATATAAAACAATCAAAGGATCAAATGATGTGCAATACAAAAAGGAATTATTATTAAATGAAAGTCATAAAACTTAAAAGGATAATAATGTTAAGGCTACTTTAAGTACCTTGCTGATTCAAATAGTGTTCAGTGGTTATCTTATTGTAGTGGGAGCAATTGTTAATACATTGTTGCTTTAATTACAAAGTAAACTCACTCTCAGGAGGGAATTTGACAGCGAGAGTTTATTTTGTATCTAAGAAAAAGGGATAACCTGCTTCACCCTGACTGGTAGATTGACCAGACCCTTATGTAACAAAGTTACGTAGTAACGACTAGTAATAATAATCAACTGAACGATTGATCGATGTCTGCTTGCTTTCTATTCTACCTACAATCTACTATGTACAATATTTTGAAAACTCGATTTTCTTGAAAAATATATATGCTAAAAACCATACATTAGATTTCCAGGGAGGCTTCAGCCCTTTTAGCCCACCCACTGGCTGCGTGCCTGTATACAGGGTGTACCAAAAGACGACGACTATAATGCAAAAGCTAATTGAAGGACCTGGTGTAAAAGAGGTGTTAACTAGCACTTTTACAATTTTGAGAAAAACACGTTTAAAGATCTGAACTTGCCTAGTTGTCTATGGGCCACTTCACACTTTTTGCACTAATATCTTTGCACATATTGTTGTTTTGCTCAAATTTATGCGCCACGAGGTAGAATGGCACCTAACACACTCGAAAATGCGTCTAGATCATTTTTGACAAAAATGTTTACTTAACTCCTTTTTACACAAGTCCCTACTAGGTACAGTAGGCTTTCTATTTACTTCACATTCGCATACACTGTGTAATATGTTAGAATGCCTTCAAGAGCTGTATCAATGTGCTGTGCTCGGTAGCAAAGCATTACAAAGCTGTGGTTATTCGGTGTGTTATACAGAAAAGCTAAAGGTAGGTAGGTAGGTATTAAGATAGTTGTGGTTTAAGGAATGTACGTACCAATTTATGATAAGATATGTAATTTGTCTATCTACTACAACAGAAGCAACAACTTTAAATAATGCAACAAAATAATTACCACGGCGACCACATCGGTCCAAGAAACAACAACTACGAAGCAATATTAAAAACAAGAAACTTAACTCAGCAAAGTAAACGTTATCCTTACAACACTATAAAAAATTGGAACAACTTACCATTGTATATCAGACGAAAAAGTTTTGATTGCAATCATCACAACTGTTAATCACAATGTTTACATTTTAAAACAATTATATTTAAACCTATTTTACATGTTTAATTCTTTTCATGTTTTGTTATTAATGTTATTATATATTAAGTCTACATTGTTTGTTCCTATGGAATGTAAAAAAAAATAATATAAATATGATTATTTCCTATAATATAAGCGAAATTTACATTCTTAGAATTACTGTAGTTGTTCTCAACACTCTTCTGGGGAACGACTAGTGGTCATTCCAAATCCACCAAAACAACAAGAAATCTAAATATTCTTAACAGGACAATTCAAACAAAACAAAAGCGAAGGCAGCCTGGGTTGGGATGCGTAAAATGGGATAAGAAAGGTATACCTGACTAAATGGAAAAACTGTATCCAGAGGATAATAAACAATTTAAAGTTCCCTACCCGAAAATACATAATAATCTGTTTAAGAAGTAAAATATGGATAAATTTGTTTTTCGGGTTAAATGGATTTTTTTTTCGGTATGTTTTTTTTTTGTATGGTTGTAAGTTTTTCTGTTTTCGTTTTTTAGTTCAGGAAAAAACCAAGCCATGGAAAAAACCAAAAACATAAGTTCTTGGTTTTTTCCATGGTTGGATGGTAGTATACTGTTCTTTTTGTTGTATAGTGTTGTATATTTTTGTTGTATAGGTAGTATAGTGTTGGTTTTATTAGTGAGTGCGTGCTAGGGCGAGTTAGAGGGGAGAAGCAGGAATTGTTGGGGGAGGGGAGGTTTTGCGATCAGGCTAAAATTAAATTCATTGCTGATTTTTGTCTTCCTATTTAGTCTTTTCTGTTTGTGTCTTGTTTTGTTTTTGTATTAATTTACCGTGAACAAGCCTTTAGATAATTTCACAAAAAAGGGGCGAAACGTAGGGTTTTATTCATCTTGAGCTACCCGGTCAGTTGGTCCAAGGTAGGACATTTTTTCTGCTTTTCTTTTTTGTTTCACTTTGGAGGTTTCTTTTATTAGAGGATAATAAATTTGATAATTAAGAAAATTAGCCGCATAGAGAATAGATTTGACTGAGAAGTCAATGGATGGAACAGAGCCGATATACATATTAAAGTAAGAGACCGATTGAAACCAGGCAAAGTGCTTATGAAATACATGTTTTCAAACAACTGCCAAAAATATTGAAGTCTCACTAAAGTTACACTAAACTTAAAGTTACTAAAGTTATACTAAACTTTGTTTCAAATTGCTTGTTTGTTTACATCAATAACACCATAAGAATCCAATGCTACCAGTATTGTACCGTTGGGTTACTTAGCCAACGTTTAATAATAAAAAAATGGCTTTTGTCACCTACTTTGTAACCCCAGTGACCTAACGATGCAATACATTTGGCGCAGATAACTATGGTTTTGTTGTAGCAAATTGTACACAAAATCCTAGAAAAAAAGGTCATTCTACATCAGAGCGAATTACATTACTTCTAGCATCAGGTTGAGAAACCAGCATTCCAGAGACCCTTTTGCCTGATCTAGTCATGAAACGTTCTACAATCCACGAAAGATCACGGATGGACAACGGTTCCAAACAAAATGATTCTAGTCCTGCCAAAAGAGTTAATATGGGACGTTGAGAGGACTTTTCAAATCAAAAATATTCATGGGGTTGAACAAACATCCATTGGTCGAAACCAATGGATGAGTTGTGGTGAGTTGTGAGTGAGTAGTCACAGTAAATGCTGTTACAGTGACTTACTGTAACAACAATTACTGCGCCTTTCTCTTTCTGCACTAATTTAATTATGAAAAATGCAATTTAGGAACCTTTGTTAACAATTTGCCTGCCACTATTATGATACTACTAGTATACAGCCCGTCAAAATGACGATAAAGTTTTTATTTTGTTATTTTTGTTTTGTATTGTTTTAACTCATGTTGCTTTGCAACATTCGTTACAGGCATGTTTTATATCGTTTTAACTCATGTTCTGTTGCGAAGCAACAAGTATATTGCTTGACTTACAATTTGAGGTAGCTATCCTAAGACTGGCAAAAAGAAGCTATGGTTCTTTTTGCTTGGTCACCCTCTTACTGCCACCCAAGAGAGTGATCCTTAGCTTTCCCACATGTGGAAAAAGATGAGAGCCAACCCCCTTTCCTCCATATTAGCCAAAAAAAGGGACTGGCCATTATCAAAGGTCTCATAAGTGAAGGACTGACCCTGAAGGAAAGAGGAAAAAGCCACTTTTCTACGCACACACACACACACAACCTTGATCTGCACAAACATGCTGTTTTATTATACTAAGATTGCTAAAACCCGACTCAAAATATAGGCAAAATATACAGCCTGTTTCAATTTGGGTGACTAATTCATGCATGTACGTCCAAAAGTATGTATGGTTATACGTCCAAAGATATGTATGGTACCATACATACCTTTGATGTACGTCCTACATTTCGTCTCCGGAAACTATCAGAGTTACACGTCTGTGAAATGGAACTATTCTTTTCTAAACACCTTGTATTTACTTTTCATGTATACGATCTCAAACAGCATACTGTAGTTTGCCAACTTGTCATTAATGTTTTGAAGACTACATCACGCGTGAGACCTCCATTCATGCGCAGACATTCTTTGCATTTCCAACATACTGCAAGTCGTGCATTGAGACGCAACACATTGAGCACGTTGTTGATTGCGTGAGTAATTTCCATGTGTCAATGAATTGTGATATACCAATAATCTTAATAAACAACATAATGACAAACTATGTTATTTAAGTCGTATATGGAAATTTGTTGCTAAATATTTGTAAAGTCAATAATCTCTCATATTCCTGCCGAACCCCATACAAGCATTCAAACCGAACATCTTGATACTCACTTCTTCGACGAATTGCCGTCGTTCATTTCCACTCATCGTGTTCTGAAACATCGATATGATCCCTCTTTTCAAGTTAAGAACCCACGATGGTTCTTCGATCATGGGACACACATCCGTGACAAAACCATCTCGAAAACTGAATCGCAACGAGTTGAGTTTAATGGCGTTTGCAAAATCAACGAGTTTCTCACGTACATCAGGATTGCTTGGATCGACATCGCCGTAATGAAATCTAACGTCGTTAACCTTTGATAAAAAGAATACAGACCATTGAAATTGAATTATTTTAAATAACGTGAAGCTAGGCTAAGGGTCTTACGTTCAATACGAATTCACAAGTCGAAACAGCTTGAAATTCGGCCACCGAAGTAAATACAACTTCGGATGTGTCGTTGGTGACTCCATTGAGTGTCGTGACAATCTTGCTTTGGTATTCGTAAATGTACGCGGTGTTGGGTTCGTATTTGAATTTTGCAGTCGCTAGATAATTGTTAACAGATTAAAATAAAAGAAGTTTCATGCTCCGGCCAGCCTGCCGACATGCCTGTGCATTGTGATCGCAGATAATGCTATCATTCGGTGATCTATCACTTTTATTAAATCACGGATGTGTAATATAAACTATAACTCACATCCGTAATTAAATACAACTCAAAATGATTTACTAATATAAAAAATAGATTTTAATACAATAAAATTAGTCATGTAATGAATGCTTATGTACATTGTATGTAAATATCAAAACCTATTAAACTTACGTTTGCAACTCTTTCGACCGCAAATATTTGAATTTACTAAAAAATAAAATAATTTTATTAAATGCTACATTTTTAATACACAAACTGAAAAATATAAAATGAACGAAACACTATATAATTAAATTAATTTAAAATTTACTAGTATTTCACTACCGTGCATATTATAGAATAACCAACAAAGATTACACTCAGTCCGTATTCTATATAAATTGAAAAGCGTTATATAAATTATTAATAATTATTTTATATAGATATAAGTTACCTCCATTGACAACGTGTAGAATTAAACACAGAATGAATATAGCAAAATGCATGATCAACTTCAACGTGTAAAACGTATAACTACTACCTTCTATTTGCAATGATGGGGCTAATCTTTGCCAAAATAAAACCAAAGTCCTGTTGTGGTCATACGAGAAGAAAGATAAGATATGTTTTCTTCAACTTTCCCAGAAGGTTTGTATATCAGTTACTTACATAGAAAATAATACATACTTCAACTTGAATTGGTTGTGTTGAAAGTCTATAGTAAAAATGATGACATTATGAAAGTTGTTATGAAATATAAATTTAAAACAAAAGTTGCAAACGATTAACTGACGATTTTATTTTTATATAAAATATATTATTTTTTAATGATACAAATATACAATAATAGTTTAAATAATTTATAAATTAATAAGAAAATGTAATTTAATTAGTATAAAAATGTCTAAAAATGCATGTAAGCAGTGCTTTTACTAGGGAAAAAAGATGTCAATCAGCCGGACTTTTTGAACCGCGTGAATATGGGAACAAATTTTTACTTATACCCAAAATTATTTGCTTTTCTATGTTCACTATTTTTTTTACTGTCTATTTATTATTTGTATTACTCTTTATACTAGCTTCACTTGTGACTGAGCAAGATGGAAATTGAACGCATACTGCCATCTACAATCGTTTATGAGAATACTAGTAAATAGCCCGTCAAAAATGACGGGATTTTTATTTATTTTGGCATTTTCACACACGGTGGTGCTGGAGAGCAACACGCGAACTTACTTTCTGTTCTGCCCAGGTGTGTCCAATGACTATAATTGGCAAGGGAGGAGTAGTAAAGATCTCTGAGTAGTAGTATTAGGAAGGTTTTCTATTTTATTAGATAAGATACAGTATAGTTATTATAGTAGTACAATGTAACAAAAAAGCATAAAATGATAACTGCAAAAGTCCTTCGCATAAATAAAAAATCCGCATAAGTCCAATGAAAAAAAAATCGCGTATATAAATAAATAAATCGAAATTTGCAGAAATCAAAATGGAATTACATTACTCAAAAGGTCAAAACTCACATAAATCAAATATCGAATTACTCAACGATCGTATAAATATAAATCCACATAAATCGAAACGTACAGAAATAAAAAAATGTAACAACTCAAAACACGCATAAATTTTATATTGAATCACTCAAAGGTTGTGTAAATTTCAATTTGCATAAATTTAAACACGCGGAAATCAAAAATAAATTCTTTGCATTATGCATGTACAGTGTACATGGTGTCCACTGTACACACAGTATATCTGACAGTACATAGTATGCTTTTTTATGCAGGTCACTTGTTCAATTTTTTAATTTGAGACTCACCTGTCGCGAGGGCCCTACTACGGTTACTACCTATAAATCTGCCTCTGACAAGCAGTCAGAAAACAAATCCCAGAATATTTACAAGAACGAGTCATTTCACGACGATCTTACATTATTTTTTAATGGTTTTTACAAATTTATTTTTCCTTGAATCGATGCATTTTGTTATTTATAACATTGTGTCACATATAGTCACACCAACATATGCAATTCTTTGGGACTCCCATTTATCTGGGGCCCTCTGTGTTTGATTCTTCGGGGGTCTTTCAAAATAAAAGGTGCCAGTACGTCATACCGTTACGTACGCCAGCAAAAAAAGTCCTGCGGGTAAGTAATAAATTTTCTTAAGGTTTAATATAAAATAACTTTTTAACTCATAAAAATAAGTTATTATTTTAACTTAGAATTTTAAAAAAATAAAATCAATACAGATTAATTTATTCAGTTAATTTGTCAACTAAACTTAACATCACCAGGTTAGGTTAATTAAAAAACAATACAAAACACAATTAGCAAAATGTCGAGTGATACTATATACGAGTAGTGTTAGCCACTAACGCCACCACCAGTGCCTCCCAACAACCGGAAAAGAACCGTAAAGGGATAAAATTAACAAATCGCTGTAAGCAAGACAATGCAGTATAAATGTTTTTGTTTTTTTTAAATTTTGCGGGTTTATTTATTTCTAATAATCAAACTGAATCCTAAATAATGGATTTTTTGTGGATTTATTTATCTGTTAGAAATCAACTCTCCGACAACAAAATATTAAATTTTTACAATAACTTATAACGATTTGAAATTTCTTTACTTTATTTATTTTTATTAACAAATTAATAAACCAAAAAAATAAATAAAATAACAAAATTTAAAAGTACTGGCGGAAATGAAAACAAATTTTCGCGTGAAATGGAATCGTACGCCTTGCTGACGTCTGTCGTAATGATCGTAGAGCATATATTATTATAGCAAAGTTTTCATTTCCGTTAGTACAGATGTAACTACTGTATTATTTTTCATCACATAATGGTAAATCTTTTAATCATGTAGCCGGGTTTTTTTAAGGAAAAAATTCGCTATTATGCGATCTAAGCTAACTAACCTTGGGTATACAGTTTTTTTTTCCGTTTACTAAAGCTCATTTATATGTGCTTGCAAAAGGCTAGGTTAGATTAGTGAAGCAAATTAACAGAAAAATCGAATAAGAGCGAAATTGTGAAAATTAAGATCTATGTAATAATTTTAAAAACAAAAAAAAAACTTTGACAATATCCCTCCGCATATTTACCGGAGGGACATTGTTCAGATACCTCCTTCTCTGTTGCGAACGTTTGAATTTCGCGGGTTATTTAAGCCTCGCTTCCCTTCAGCTTAAGCTCCGCCCAAACTTGATTGACATTCTCACGACGACAACGAGAGTTTGGCGAGATTACTAACCTTTTCTTTTCCTTTACGAAGACGCCATTCCGATTTTTAATATAAAAGGAGACGAAGAAGCATTGTTTTGAGAAAATTTCTTATACAAAAAACCCTAGTATTTTTCTTCATGCTATTGTAGATTCGTTTCACTTTGGAGTTGATTGGAAAATGACTGAAGAAACTCCTGATAACGGAGGTAATGTTCTTAATCAATCAGTTGTTGATTCCTATGTAACATAGAAACAACAAAGGGCGTCAACTTTAGAACTTAAGATATGTTATTTATTAACTAGAATCAGTTTTCACAGTCTGGAATAGTAATGTAAGCATAAAGATGGGGATGGGTGACTTACTATTGAGATATTGATTCTGCATCAAGTTCCTTCGAGGTTCAATTGATGATTATGCAGAATGTAAACAAGTTGATTTATTTTTTACATGCATTTAAGTTCATTTATTTTATTTAATTATTTTTGCATTTATTTTTTGTAACTATGATTATATAAACCTCAATGTATCTGTATTTTCAATTATATACGAAATTCATAAAGAAATTGTCAAAAGTTGATTATATAGTGCTTCCTATAAATGCTGTTATTATTCAGTGCTGTCTGGTTATTGACGTCATAATAAATTTTTATCAAAATGTTTTTCATTAAATATAAACTTAGCTTTCATAAAATCAATGTAAGATATTGTTATAAAGCTAATCCATGTTATGAAAATAATAAAAATGATACAAAATATTTGATTTATTTTTGTACAGGGTGACACAAAAAAGTGCCAAATCGATAGAACCATGTTATTATTTTTTTTTCAAAAAGGCTGTCCATAAGTTGTGATATCGATGAAAAATTAGTATTGTCAAAGGTACATGTAATGTCATTGTTAAAGAAACGCACCTTAACCATCAAAACACCAGTTACGAGCCTCTAATGTTTAAATAAGTTTTTGCATAAGTAATATGATTGATTTTGTTATGAATATCAATTTTTGGGTATTTATTAAAGTCGATAACTAAAGATGCATATATATTTAGATGTAACTCATTATACGTTTGTTTTCATTTTGTTTTCATAGGTGAAGTCAATGTGCTGGACGAGATTTTAGAGAATACGGAAGACAACTTTGACGAGCTTGCTGCGGAATTGAATTCTGAATACAAAAAGTCATCTGCCGGTAAATTAATTTCTGACATTTATTTATTTAACGTGCCTAATACATAGGATGACTAGACACTCCGGTTTTTCATAACAGGAAGTTTTCCTGTTTTCATAACAATGTCCCTGAGTTCAAAAAATTTTCGGGATGATGTTTTGTCCAGGTTTTTCAATAATCTTAATAATAATAGTCTCCCAGGATTAATAAATGACGTGTCTGGTAAGGTAACGTAACGTAAGGGAGTGATCAGCAGTCAGGAGTAAACATCC
>JAQIWH010004458.1:0-16952 GCA_034695005.1 Cryptops parisi | reverse complement strand
TCTGACCGTATTCTGTTTGATGCACAAAATCTAGCAGATAAACAAATGAAATCCGATTTAAATATGAATTTTCTTACTATATTCGTTTAAATTTGAACACCTCTAGTATGATGAAAGTTTAAATTCTGACCTATTTTGTTTGACGCACAAACTAGCAGATAAACGAGTAAAATCCGGTTTAAATATGAATTGTCTTGCTATATTACGGGCGTTCAATTTTAAACCAGATTTTTTTTTTTTTTAATAACGTTAAAAATCATTTTATTCAAATTAAAACATTTCAAATTTAAAACGAATACTATTTCATGTACAAAAACTAGCAGATGAATGAAATCCGGTTCAAATTTGAACGTCTCTTATTATACGACGAAAGTTCAAATCTGAACCGGATTTTTTTTTTGACGTTATTCTTTTATTTATTTAAAAAAAAAATAATTCAAATTTGAACTTATTCGATATTTTTATCTATCTTCTTTAAAAACATTGATTTTTTTTCTGGTTCAAATGTGAGATAAAACAATTTTTTTTATACAGTTAAATTTTTTTGTACGGACTTTTTTCTTGTATAACAAAATGCATGATATCATGATCTCTAATCAATAGGGCGTGTATATTCGCTCATCTTTAAGACCGGATAAGAATCTGTAACAATAATCGTAATGACTGTTAATGGTTATTTTAGCCTTTAACCCAATCATGCGTGTCTTTCTCGAGTCAAGAATCATTTGTTAGGTCACGTGATGTACGGTTTATACAGGAATTATTTAGGCATTCCCCATTCATCGACTTTTTCTACCACCTTCCCCAATGATTCATCCTTTTTATTTCCACTACTACTACTACAACAACAACAACAAAAGTACATTCCATCGGTTTGTTTTTTTTATTTGTATTTTTTCTTTCTTGGATAAGTTGAAGGGGAGATAAAAAAACAAACAGTGAAAACAGACAAGTTTCGATGGCTTTTAACAGAAGTGTAATAAATGGTAAACCCAGATGTAAAAGAAACAAAGTTGGTACATCTTTACGACCAAGGATTGAGTGCGAACACGTTTTCATTTTGCCCTGCGGAGGGAAATTTCGGTGTTAATGCGTGACGCGGCTCTCTGATGCTGATCTTGGCGCAGAAGTGTAGATCAATCTTCATATCCACTTGATCTGTTTCTATTGAAGGAATGTTTTTACAATGATATAAACTTTGGTAAATTACTCTAGTGTTCGATAAAATATTTAAATACACGATAAAATTCAATAAAAAGTTCGATAAAAAAATTCCTACATATGTAGTCATTACGGATTATCAATCCTCATATCCACTTGACGTGTTTTATATATATTGTTGAGGGTCTATACCCGTGTTTTATAATTGCTAATAATTTTAAGCAGTTTTTGAACCTTTTCTCTTGTACTATTTTTGTCATTGTCATATGTTTTTATTCTAATTGGAATATTCATCTAAAAATAAATAAATAAATAAATATATAGTGTTAAGTTTGAAAAAACATTAAAAAGTCTTCAAATGAATACATACAGAAGAACCTCTTTATTGGTCGTTAATCAGTTCAAGAAAAACCGACGAATACTAAATTTGACGAATATAGAAGTTCAACGTATATCAAAATCGGGCTATGACACTGTTTACTGTAATTGGTAATATAAATAATAACTGTAAATATTCGATAGTTTCCGGTATCCGATTGTTGAATTTTAAGAAATATGCTACTAGCCGCTACAATACCGTCGAAAATTGCTTATTTTATAAATAAAAACAGATTATTAATTAATGGTTATCGAGGCCCTGGTGTAAAACGGTGTAAAATAACGTTTTTACAATTTCGAGAAAACGCGTTTAAAGATCTGAACTTCGAACTTGCCTCGCTGTTTATGGACTTCTCACATTTATCTCTTTGCACAATGCACATATTGTTGTTTTGCTGAACATTATGCGTCAGAAAGGTAGACTTGCACCTAACACATTCCAAAATGCTTATAGGTCATTTTTTGACAAAAATGTTACTTAACACACTTTTTTACACCAGGCTCTTCAATCAACAGCAGCGCGTAAGAGCTTTGCTAGTTTTGAATTGAAGGGCTTCGTGCAATATAATGATAAGCGATATTTTTAAAAATTGTTCAGAAAAACCGTTTTTCTGGTAAAAAACTTCATACAGTACCACACTGAGCAACAAGGGAGTTCTTTATTCTATATTATACTGTCATTTTCTTAAAATCTAGGTGATAAAGTAACAAACTAGAAACAATACTGAGAGACAGTTTGATGTAAAAATGTCATTTTTGAAAAAAAAAGTGAGGCTTGTCACTATATTGATCGGAGCTCTTCTATTGTATTTTGAAAGTACAGGTATATGCTGCTTGTTAATGAAATTAAATAAAATTTTATTAAATTTTTAAATAATAAATGTTTACATTTAAGGCTTTAACATAGTTTTTTTAATCACTTTCAGCAAAAAAAGTAACACTTTTAAAAAAAGTGTTATTTTAACACAAAAAAACAATAATTTTTTAAAAATGAATTACAGGTAAAAACATTAAGTTATGTGACCTTATTTAAGCAAAAAAAAACAACAAAAAACAACCGGTGTGAACAAATTTTACCCCATTCCTAAAACCCTTTGTTTTTTATAAACACTACAAGATATTAATCTTTCAACAGGAAAAAGAAACTCCAATAGAGTGTTTCTTAGGATAGATTCGATTCACATTTACTATTCACTACTCGCCGCTTGGTGTCTCTCATGTTGTGTGGATTTTTCTTTTTTTACTATTTCAGCAAAGAGGGCTACCGTGGATGTAGTAGCAAGGTAGTAGTAGTAGTAAGAAAAGTAGCGGGGGTTGTATGTTTATTATATCTATGTGAATGAAAAACGTTTCTGCAACGAGGATAGAAACACGTCGTTGCGACATGGGACGCTTTGTCGATTGATAAAAAAAAATAACTAACGAAGAAAGAAAAACGAGAAGAATCACGACATTTGGATGGTGGCAGGTTGTTCTGTGTCTTGCATGGCTGAAAGCTCGGAGCCAAGTGAGCGTGCTTCCTCCGCTGTCGCATCGCTTACTGTTGTTATTGCTATGAACCACTGGATTCGTCATCTTGGGACTCGTGTTGGACTTTAAAAAAAAAAGGTTTGAAAGATAATCTAGTTGTATATATCTTTAGTTCGTCGGGGGTTTAAAACGTCTAGCCACCCCCGGTGGGTCATATCAGTTCGTTATAACGAGTGCGGTCATCCGGCCAGCTGAATGCAAGCGCGGTCGTTGAAGATTGCTTTTTGGGCAACAGCAGCAGAAACAACAAGAAGAAGAATAATAATAACAACAAAAGCATCATGACGACCGAAGGCGTTACAGAACTTATGAGGAGTCCCCTCGTTACATGGGTTAGTATAAATCTCTTATGTATATTATTCAAAACACTGTATTTGTTAAAAAAAAAACAACAAACATACTTATATAGTAGGCTCTGACCTTTGTGCTTGTAGTATAATCGAAAAAAAAAAGCACGAGTTCGAGTTTGGTTGTTATCATTTTTTGTGTCTGGTTAACTCAGGAAAAGAATCCTGTTGAGTATACTGTACTTTAACTCGTCGAAGAATTTTGTATAAAGCGTGCGTATGGGTTTGTTCAAATATATATAGTTAAACCCACGTGTACAGTACATGTTTAAATTGTCATGTGTGTATAATATATAGTTGATACTTGTCAAATTATAATGTACCGTTTTGACATATGTACTGTAGTGGATTATAATCCTGCAACGCGTCATAAATGTATAAAGCATGCGTACTGTATGCATTTGTTCAAATACATAAAGTTGGACAATACATGTACAGTACATGTTTAAATTGTGTCATTTGTACATAATATATATTTTATACTTACTATAATTTACCGTACTACTTTGACATGCACACAACTGATGCACGGTACTTGGTAGGTCAGTGAAATTTAATGTAACCTTATGCACATGTGTACCTAATAAATACAGGATATGTCTAAGCACTCAAAATTTATACAGTTCGATATGGAACATTTTTGTACCTAATGTACTTATATGTGTGGTAAATAATAATATATTAGTTGTAATATTTGTATAATATGATATACAAACTAAAAGCAGTCATCCAAGTTTGCATGTATAGTTTATTGCATACATAACCTTGCTCAAGAAATACACTTAAAACCACGACACTTTAAGTACTTAAATGTGTATGTGTACAAAATATATTTATAAGCATTTAAATGTATGTACATGCACTTAAATGTATGTATGTATGTATACATGATTAAATAAGTGCCTAAATATATTTATAGATGCTTAAATATATGTATGTATATGTAGAATGTATGTATGTACTTAAATATATGTATGCATACATAAATGTATGTATACTTACTGTACCGTACTTAAATATATGTACATATATACCATTTAATGCATTTAAATATATTTAATGTGCTTTGTTGTACATAAATAAGCACATTGAACTTGGTTACTTGGTGTACAGTATATGTACATTGTTATTATGTACATTTTTATATGTATACATGTCATGTACATTGGTAAATATTCCTACCTAAACACACACACAAACTTTCAGTTGCCAAAGTAACAACCGCAATTTTCTTTTTTTAAAGAACATGAAATGTATGCAGTGCAGTTTTAATTGTTTAAAATAAATAATTAAGATGCATGTTACATAATGTATCAGCTTTCTTACATGAAATGTATCTACAGTGTATATGAATATAGTGCTCATATATATATATCTGCAATTTATGCGAGCAGTCTACTTTACATATATGCAATAGAAAGATTTTAGGTTAATTTATATACTGTATATTTTTTAAACGTATACTGTGAAAGAGGAGCATAGCTTAGTGTTCAATTTCTATGGCTTCAAAACTAAACAAGTTTAGTTGAGCTATCATTCCCTAATAATACAAGTTGCATATAGCCTACTGTACTAAAATAATAATGTTTTCATGAATGGTGATGGAGCACACAGCTTTTGGGTGTACCAGTTCATATTTAATTAGCAGAAGTATGTTGCACAATGTTTATAATGTTAATAAAGTTGAAATACTAACATTCATATTTTTTCAACCCTACCAAATTTGAATGCACACTTATATTGTACGATAAAAGCTATATTATGATACTTTTTTGGGCATTTGCATTACAAAATACAAACCTAATGTACATTGAATCGAGTAGGAAAGCAATTATTATGTAAAAGACGATCACATATTTTCTGCAAAAGTGGACTTCGCTATCAATTTCTATGATTTCATAACATGTGAACACGCACTTATGTGAGAAATAATCTTATTGTTTGATAAATCAGTCAACGATTATTATGAAGATGTAATCGAAGATGGAATTGGGTCATGTACAATAATTCTTCTTTTTTATTATTATTGTTTGCATATTTTGTAAACTAAACAAAAATACAGCGAACTGCATTCATGATGAAGATGCGAGTCTCTCTTGTCATGTTTATGATTGTTGGTCTGGTCATGCCATGTGTTGTTTTCACCATAGGGTAGAAGCATAGCCTACAAAGAGCATGGTAGGAGCAGGAGTAACATGACTACCGTCTTGGAAGAACCTTTTTTTTCTCTTCAAAAGACCATGAATACATGACCTTTTCTTGAGAACTAGCCAGCTGTAGAAGATGGTACAACAAAATACATCTGGTTTTGGTCACACATCATTTAAAATTTGGTCAAAAACGTTCTTCTGAACATTATACTTACAAGTAGATTACCTAGCAGACATACAGACTGGCCTAGCTATAGCAAATTTATAGTTGAAGCAGGTTTATTGAATTCAGAATTGGTTATGGACGTTTAACTTCTACTTGGAAGTAGATGAGATGTGCCATCAGCTAGCAGACATAAAGATGTACCATTAGGTAACAGACGTAGAGATTTACCATTAGCCGGCAAACACAGTCTTGAGATGTACCATTCGCTAGCTGCTAAAATCACGTTAGCTGATGTGTCTGCTTATGCCAGACCTACAGATGTAGCAGATTATTGAATAAAAAACGTCTTTTTGAACATTCAGCCTTCACTTATACAAGTAGATACAGACGTAGGCCTACCTATAGATAGCGGACGTACAGATGGAGTAGATTCATTGAATAATACATGAGCGAAATGTGGTATTTCAAAATTCGAGCAATGTCACACGGTACCTTCGACAGCACATAAAGTTATATTAGCTTCGGAATGATCGGTTTTCACTTAGCGGACATCATTTTTTACAACATTTTTTTTTTATATATCTTTAAAGGTAAAGACTGCATTAAAATTCTGCAGTTGATCACATCAGGGCTGTCCGTTCAGCGAGTTTTACCGATAGTATTGATTTTTTGGAATTGGGTTTTGTGATTTAATTTTAAGTCCAAACAACTTAGGTTCTGGACCAATATCGTAATTACTTTTTGATAATGTTAAAGTTTTTTAAAAAAAAAGTTTACGTAGAATGTAATAAAAAAAAAATGTAGCATAGTTATAGGCAACCTGTCAGAGCATAACCACAGTCTTGATGTATAGTAATCCCTAAAAAGCTTTTTCCTGAGAACCGTATATTTTGAAGTAAGTGCTTCAGAAATGCTTTACTTGTTTCCCAAACTGCAGCTGTGGTGGAGGTGAAATTTATTGTACTGCACAATGCACCGAGCGTTACGCTTTTTTTTTTTGTTGCTACTGTAAGAATAATTTATTACGAAGCTAATTCTTTGGCAGCTCCACATTATTCTGATTTTCAAGATGGTGTACTACACTTTTTAGCTCGCGAAAAACTGAAAAGACAACGAAGGACATGTCAAAGAGAACTTTACGGTCTAGTAATGTGTTTTATTTAGAAAAAGAATTTAATTATTGTAATGTAAGAATTGGTTTAATTTTGGCTTACAATGTTATTAAATTCAGTGACTAATGCAGTATTATTATTATACACTGGAACTACTCTAGCATTCTATATAAGATAAAATGTTTTAGTTATATTACATATATCAGTGACTGAAATTACATATAATTATACTGTATAGTCCAATGTGCCAATAATTACATAAAGTGAAATCCGCATGATTCCCAATCTGCATAAAATGACGAATGTGACGAAAAATCGCACAAGTCGAGTTAAAAATTGCAGAAATCAAAAATAAAATTACACAAAACTCGCATAAATCGTATATCACTATACTCAAAATCGCATTAAACTAGATTCGCATTAATCGAAACTTGCAATAATTGAAAATGGAATAATTCAAAACTCGGATAAATTGAATATCGAATTTCTCAATTGCATAAACCAAAATTTGCATAAAGCGAAACTATATAAAGCATATTATTAAAAAGCATTTATAATGTTCTGTAACTTGTTATACCTCTACAGTACAAGTATACTGTAATAATTATACATCGCTTATTGTTATCACTTAGGTTATCTCTTCTTATCACAATAAGCAGAATTTATCGAAGTAAATTGATATCTTATTATTACAACATATTGGGTTACAAATAGATTTAATTTTGGTGCACGTTGTGATTAAATGTAGTGACGTGTGATGCGTTAACTTCTTATAACCAATCCCCTCTCAAATTGGTGGCTTAGTTATATTAATCATTTTTTAATTAAACTACCGGGATATAAAAAAGTCAGCTGCTCTCTCTCTCTTTTTTCTGTCCATGACAAGTTCACCCCAACAATGTGAGTGTAAAAAAGCGTTCCAGAGAGATAGATACACAAATCTGGGTAACTGTTATAAAAAATGATCTTCTCATGTTATAGCATGGGTTACCTACTTGTTTGTACACTGTATATTTTTTAAGCCGTGAAATGGTCACCTAATGACCAATAAAAACCAGATTTTTAAAAATATGGAATTTGATTTCACATTTTTCATCATCGGTTATTGTTCTGATGCGATCATAATAAGTGGCATTCGCAGTGGTAAATTCTACTCATAATATTGCCAAACCTCGCTTATTAATATGCTCTGCTTGATTGAATGTCGTGATCCTATGTGGTAATTTTGTGAACATCAATTACGGTAACCCACTATCGTAATCGGAGATAAGTATTGTCCTTATGAAATTATTTTTTTACATAATTAACATGTAGGACATTAGAGCATTGTTTTTTTATACAATGATAGACAGTTTCTCAGAGATTAGTAGTTTCCCCAAGTTAATGGACTATTTTTAACCAGCAACTGCTTAAACACTATGTACATTAACACAATGACCATCTTTTTTTCTAGTTCACATGATCAAACATTTTAAGTTTATCACCAAACGTTTATGTTAAGGAGGATTAAACTCCACATAATAAACGGCTTTGCTTCCAGATTTTCGCTACCTTAACAACTTCTTTGACAAGAAGAGTGTTAAATCCTTAGCTTTAGTTTTAATCGTGAGACAATCTTAACCTCAGATGACCCATTATGTTTACATTTTCATTGGTGACAAAACCTTCCACCTGCAACAGTGAATTCCAGTATGGATCCCATTATCGATTTGTTTATCCCCCCCAGGTTAAAGACTTCTGCCAACTACCACTTTGCCATAGAAAAAAAAAAGCAGTGTGGACACTTTGTCATCCAGATGTTCCAAATGAGACATTTCCATAACATGGAATTACCAGTATCTTCCACACATTTCCAGAGAAATACTAGCACTTTACAGTAAAAAGCTGTTCTAGGATGTTCCGAATGAGACATTACCATAATTTGGGATTACCAGTGTCTCTTCCGCACGTTGACAGTGAAAAGCTGTTATTGGACACTTTGCTATCCAGATATTCCGATTGAGAAATTTTCATAACTTGGGATTATGGGTTTCTCTTCCACACATTTCCAAAGAAATACTAGCACTTTGGAAAGCTGTTATTGGACCTTTTGTCATCAGATATTCCAAGTGAAACATTACCATAATTTGGGATTACAAGTTTCTCTTCCACTCGTTTTTCAGGATTTTTGTGGACATACTAGCACTTCACACCAAAAGGTTGTGTTATCCAATATTTTATCCAGATTTTCCATGGTTTGAAATCATAGTTATCTTTCATCCATTTTCAAAAATAATATTTTATGGTAATAAGAAGCTAAATATTGGACATTTTGTTATCCAGATGTTCTAAATTAGATATTTCCATAATTTGAGATTGTGGACGTCTCTTTCACATCTTTACAGTGAAAAGCTGTATTGGACACTTTTATCCAGATATTCCGATTAAGACGTTTCCATAATTTTGGATCATGGGTTTTTCTTCCACACGTTTCCAGAAAAACACAAGCATTTTACAGTGAAAAACTGTTATTGGACCTTTCGTTAGATATTCCGATTAAGGCATTTCCATAATTTGGGATTATGGGTTTTTTCTCCATGCATTTTTCATGATTTTCTGTGGACATACTAGCACTTTACAGTAAAATTCTGTGCTATCTGACATTTTATCCAAATACAGTATATTCCTAATTAGATATCTTCACGATTTGGAATTATTGGCAGCTTTACACATTTTGGGAGAATTACAAACATTTTACAGTAAAATGTTGTCGTTGGACCTGTTGTTATCCAGATATTCCAATTGAGACGCTTCCATAATTTGGGGTAACAAGTTTTCTCTTCTGCACATTTTTCAGAATTTTTTGTGGACATTCAGCACTTTACGGTAATAGGCTTGTGTTATCCGACATTTTGTTATCCAAATATTCTGAATGAGTTATTTTTCAATGGTTCGAAAATATGGGTTTCTCTTCCACCTACATTTTCAGGGAAACAGTAGCATTTCACAGTAAAAAAGCTCTATTGCACATTTTGGCGTTATCTAGATGTTTTAAAGAAAACATTTTTATAATTTGGCATCACAGGGTATCTTCTACACATTTCCAGAAAAAAAATAAAACAGTTTTTTTTTTATCATACAACCTTATCGATTCGTTTTTTTATTATACATCTTTGGCTGCCATAGTTACTATTTATATAGAAAATACATCGACCTCGGGTTTGCATGTCAGTGATAGTTGTTTGCTATTAAAACAAAAGGTTGTTGTTTTTTGGAAGTGAAATTTTCTTCTTTTTGCTGACAACCTGAGTTCATTCAGAAAAATAATTGTTGCGGTGTGTTGTAAAGTGTTATTAAGGTAATGATTTCCTGAGAACCGAAAGAAAAACAAATTGTATATAATTCTCTTCCTCCTCGTCCGTTAAGCAGAGAGGTCTTTCTCCGATAAGTGAAAACTGTTGGCCCCATAGAATACGATAAGATAACGCTGAAATTGTGGTTTGTTTTCTTGTTACTTTGTAGTAATTTTCAACAGGATATTATTTTGTTGTACTTTTTTCGGAACTAAGTGTTGTTGTACATTTTTTTTTTTTGGTAATGAACCTTTATTTTTAATATCTATTTAATTTCTTGTATAATTACAAGCCTAGGCTAAATGCGAAGTACTTGTACATTTTTTTAATGAAAGTTTTTTTTTTTTTTAAATATTTAATCATTTTTTTGTTTAATTACAAGCTTAGTCTAAATGCGAAGTAGTTGTACATTTTAGTAATGAAAGTTGTTTTTTTTATACTGTATTTAATTATTTTTTTGTATAATTACAAACTTGGGCTAAATTTGTTTTGTTTTTTGTCTATTTGTACACCAGCAATTAATTTTAAAAATTAGATTTTTTTTTAGGAGATTTGATAAATTGCTTAATGTAAATAGGCATAGGAAGTGCACTATAAATAAGCTTAGTATATGAAAGAATAATAGGAAACTATTTTTTACAAGTTTGTATAGATATTGTACATGAGTTTTTGTGTGCTGTGCTCGATTTTTGTAACATTCTACGATTTGTCAAAAATGACGTAAACCAGCAAAACCAGAGAAAGAACTAGAAGCTGGCGATTAAATAAAACGCTAGTATGTAATCAGAACGTTCAACACTATTTATATTTTATGTATATATGTATTTTGTACATGAGTTGGGATTTTGTGTATTTTATGTTCAATTTCGTTTTATATTCTGCAAAGAATTTAAAAATAGCTTTAACAAATTAGTAATTTCTTCATACTATACCGAATCAGTCGAAAACACTGGAAAAGCTGAAGGTTAAATAAAACACTAATGTTCAATCAGAACATCAACATTACATGTTTGAATATGTTGTATTGTACATGAGTTTTTGTTCAATAAGTCACACTTAATTTTTCTGTTTCTCGACAATTTTGACAAAAAAATTGAAAATCACTTGAAAAAAATAGTAAACATTTTTTATTACATTTTAGAAAAACATATTAATCAGAACATCCATCCAACATTCATGAGCAGATGTTCTGGATTAGTATTGTAGATGGGTAAATTGAAAAATTTCCCGGAAAAAAATGATTATTTATCTATTTATTTATTTATGTTAATTTTCCGGAAGCTTTTTTGAACTACTCTTATTAGGTCAGGTAAGATGATTTTTGCTGAAACACAAAATTTCAAAATGGTTGGATCTATCTAAATTTCAATTTCTTTAACCAGCAATGTTATGGGCTCCTTGAATAACCGGATTCGCAGGTTTTTAATATTTTTTCATTTACAATACGGTAGTGTACTACAACTATTTAATAACAGTGTTTGCGTTACAGCAGATGTTCAGATTCACTATCACGCTTCTAATTCATTGTTTTCCTTGATCATCTGTTACACTTATCCGTAATGCAAAACTTGATATAAAAAGAAAATTAGCTTCTGTTTGGATGATTTACAAGCATCAATTCGTTTTAACCATCAAACTTGTGCTTTGCCAAGACGAAAAAGGGACAACTTCAAACAGTTTTTATTGCCTCAAATTATGTAATTACGTCAGTGATTGCGCTACTTGAACTACTGCAATAGCAACAACAGCAGGAGTTTTGCAATTTGCTCACCGTGTTTGGTCTGCTGCTGGAGTTCTTTATTTTTCTCGAAAATTGCGAACAAGGTTATTGGAATTGATATTGCCCTGGTTCAGATACTTCTTGAATCATACAAGGAAATTTTAATGTATTGAAATTATTAGCCTAATTGCTTTTTACCTCTCATGCATTACTGCATTAACCAGTATTTTTGTTGTTGCCAAATTTGAACTCCCAGGTTTTGTTTCTGCCACCAAATGGAATAGCCTGAAGACCCCTGGAGGAAATTCCATTTTCATATTATTCATCGATTTATCCCACAAAAAAAAAGCAACCCAAACAACAACAATTACAGATGATTCATGGTGTAAATATTGTTTTCTTTTTGGGTTCCGCATTTTCCCCCTATTGATATCACGGAATATGAAAACACAATTTGTAAATATGCATTTGCCCTAGTGGTTATTATGTTCTGAATTGTTTGGGAAATTACACGTTCATCATTATGGGAATATAATTTAGAGGTCTTGAAAAATTATTTGAATGTCAGAAACCTGTGGACGTTCGTCTTTGAAATTAAATTTAGAGGTGATAATCGATTAACAGCTTTTAATTATGGTAATCCGCAATGTTATGGATCGATCTTTGGTGAATTAATGTGATTATGGTGGAAATGAGTTTCGAAGAGTGTTAAACGTGATTCACCGTGTTGATTAGTGACAGTTCTTGGAAGATGTGATGAATGTGGATTAATATACGAACTTAATTTACTATCGATTTTGTTTATTATAGTCATTTTTTAAAATTCCAATTTTGCATATTGCTTTACTAATATAAGCACATTACAAACATGATGATGAACCTTCACAGGACAGGCATATCGATTAAATTCAATTGTAACTACAGATTATCCTTGTGTTTAATGTTGTTTATATTAGTATGCGTTCTTCTAAAATGTCTAAACCATTAAGTGAGGAGTATGAAAATTTATTATACAGGAAGTTTTCGATTTATGCGAGTTTCTTTGTGATTTTACTAATAGATAAATTCTCCCAGATGCAAGAAAATTTCTGTTTTATGCAATTGACTGAACGTGAAATTTTGTCATGGAATTTTGATACATGCGATTTTATTTATAATTCTATGTTTCTGCAGAATAATCCAATTCTGTTTGTGTACAGTATTGCGAACAAGGTTATTGGATGATAATTAATCTTAGATGCTCGTTTTGGTCAAAAAGTTCGCTATTATGCGATTTTGTACGTTGCTGCACAAGTGACCTATTTCAGAACAGTCCGATTCTGTTAATGTATCATAAAAAAAGTATTTAGATGCTCGTTGTGGGCGAGAAATTTTCGATATTATGCGAATTTTTGCTGTGACGAATGCTGAATTTTTGCCACTTCATCGTAGAATTTAGAGATTACTAGGTTTTTTTATTTGTGATTTTTTGTAGAATGTAACTCAAACTTGTTAATCTAAAAAAAAAAAAATCTTTCTAGACGTTCCTTATATGCTGGAAATATTCACTATTATGCGATTTTGTGCAGTGGTTCACAAATGGCTGGATGCTAAAGTTTCGCTACAGTACTTCATTGAATTTCAATGCTTACGATTTTTTATATTTATGCCAGATTTTTGAAGAATGTAACCTTTTCATAAAATCGAGACACGTTTTGTAATAATATACCCACAGACTAGAACTAGAGTTAATAGTTTTCTTTTTACAATTTCAAACTTTGCTGACAGTTCATTAAAATCTGTTTTTGATTTGACGTTTTTATTTCAAAAAATGATATACGGAGACGTGGATGTTGAAGCTTTTCCTGGCTTAGAGGAAAAATGTAATTAATGAATCCGAAAGGGAACTTGGTGAAAATAATTGTCACCTTTTGCTAGTAGAGGAGAGAGAAATGTTTTAAATTGGCGAATTCCAGGTGGGCAGATGGGCTTTTCAAGGCTAAAGTAAAGAATATGTACAGTACAAAACAAGGCAAGTCTGTCTGTCTGTACGGTTGGTTGATGAGCTCATCCTGCACTAATTTTCCTTCTGAATCATAAGTCACACTTGCCTAGTTTGTGGTGTACGTACTTCTCGGTTTGTGGAACCAAGCTACTTAGTTCTCCTTCAACTCTCCAATGGCCGTTGTTTCGCCCTTTTTTTATATATAAAAAAAGGTTATCTTTTATGAATTAACTGTATAGTATACTATAAAAAAACAGTATATTATATATAAAAGAACTTTTACAATTATACGAGAAAAAGATGTGTTTTTGATGGAAATGTCGCTTGTCAAAGATGATTGATGAAGTATAAAATGACAGATGACACAAGCGAATAATCAGAGATCAAATACACATGTTTGACATTTTTATTCTTGGAGCGATAAGTAGTTATCAGAGAAAAAAATTGAGCCATAAAATATGTGAGAGGTTTGCATGCCTGCATAGATAACGTAATTTTAAGGTGTTGACATAATTGAAAAATTATTTATATGTCGTAGAACTGAATGGTAAAAAACTTTAGTCTTTGTAAGTGATTTGTACGTCACCATTAATAATGTATACAGCTATTAATAGTTCTTTGACTTCAGTGTTGTTTTCGTGACTATTATAGTGACATGAATAATGCAAAATGTGGATAATCCATAGCAGTTCACAGTCCATAAATATTGAGTAAAGTTGCACTTTGGGTATGTTTGTGTAAAAGACGTAGGTTTATGATATGTCGGTAGGCATACTTCAAGATAAATTCATAGATGTAATTCAGTACTTAGAAACGCTATCGATTAACAATACATTGATTTCAACTTCAATCCGTGATATTATCTCAAGAACGGTAAAGTTATTGTGACGGTTATTGACAATTGAAACATTTTGATGCAATCGGAATCCACGCTAGTGGATTCCGATTGCATCAAAATGGTGCAAATTGAAAAGTGGTTTCCAACCTTTTTTCACTTGCAGTATCCTCTGACAGCTCATTTCCATAAATTATACTTTTGATATTAGCAATGTACACTAATTAAAATGTGAACAGATGGTTCATGCATTTTTACATTAAAGAATCTGAAGTTTGAATTGTAACACATTTAATTTATCAATAATTCATTATTTTTAAAACGTTATTCGTTAAATAATTTTACAACTTTTGGCTTGTCTTGACACCTTTGTACCTGCACTGGTGGATTGTACCATTTATCTTTTGATTTGTTTGTGTAATGATGTAGAATAGTATGCAGACAAAACATATTCATGTATGCGTTTAAAAAATCTGAAAAATGGGAGTCTTATAAAACAAAATTACTAGTCTTATTTTGTCATTGGTGGATGATAAATATCGTTTGCTACTAGTATTTAAAGAAAAAAAGATATTCTATTACCATATAAATTGAAGCAGAAGAAAAATATTTTATTTTCGGCCTCAGTAATTTATTTTCAATTTCTAAGAATTTTTTGTAAATAATAATCTACATGTAAGCTCCATTCACGTCACTTTATGTTAATTCCAATGTAACTTTCACCTGTCATTTCATATCAAATGCGATTTTATTTTAATTTTAACTTACATTCGAACATTTCAAAGCAATGAAAATCGAAAAGTTGTATTGAAATGCATCATTTATATTTTATGACATGTTGATTGCGCAATATGTATTAGATGTAGATGGATGCTATTTATCATTAATGCATGTATAGAAAATTTAAAATGTCAAAACTTTTCAGCTTTCCGATCTTATTTCATGATGCTGAATAACGTTCACTAGTTGTACTAATACTACAAAAATCTTCTAGTAAACATGGAGACTTAGTTAACATGTACACTATTAAAAAAAAAAATCTCATGCTACATTGATTGATGATTCATTTCATATCATCCATGACTAAAGTCATTCCTATTTGACTTGTATTAACATTTGGACATTTCAAAGGAATCGAAAATTGTATTGGAATACATCATTTATATTTCACGATTCGTTGACTGCGTAATATGTATAGATGAATGCTGTTTATCATTAATCCACAATTCAAAATATAGAATTAGCTTAAACTCGGTTGAAACTGTGCCATATTGAGTATGGGTTAGTATTTTTCAACAGCATGGGATTGTTCTTGCATTTTAAATTCAAGGTTTAAACTCACGTTTCAACGGGTTCAAGGTAGTAGCCCGTCAAAAATGACGGAATTTTTTTGTGTTCAATTATGTAATTCAAAGTTTTAACTGATGTTGCTTCGCAACATTTGTTAATTTATTCATTATTTTAGGTACTTTCCGGTTATTTATTTATTTAAAACTTCGTCCCAAAGAGACATTAAAACATACAGGTACAAGTACAAATCAGAAATTCTCACTAAACAAAATATGTTTTGATAACATTTTTTTAAAATGAATACATTGTGTATCACAGCTTTTTTTACACAAGTGAGGGCTGCCTACCTCAAGTGAAATGGTAGCGTATTCCAGGTGGTGAAAGTATTATATGGAAAACGATGTGAACAGTGGTCGGGAACGATTATCTTTGGTTATATCGGGGGCCTGTCTCATGTTGGTATTTGCTTGTACTTGGTTATGGTGGTTACTGGTTTATTTCGCAAGTAAGGTTAGGAAAAACAAAGAAACGTATTAAGTGCATGATTTTGTTTTGTTTTTCTAAGCTAAGCTGCAAAATAAACCCATCCAAGCAAATATCAACATCAGACGCTATAACCGGAAAGTACCTTATTTTATTTAGTTAATTATTTATTATTTATTTATTTGTTATATTCATTATTTAGTTATTTTTTATTTTGCAGTTGGACTATCGGTTTAAAGTTTTATTTATTTTAAATTTAGACAACATCATGTGAATTAAATCCATACCACCTGACACAACAATACAGAAATAGTGGTAGCGCAAATTTCATGTTATTTCAAAAATAACATGAAATTAATTGATTCATTAATTGATTCATTAATGAGTAATGAGGCCAAGCAGTTTTCTTTCCCAGGTTTGTCGCCCCTCCCCTTTCTGGATGCAACCTACCATCCTTCCGACTT
>JAQIWH010004457.1:0-16954 GCA_034695005.1 Cryptops parisi | reverse complement strand
ATATAAAAGTTGTTAAATTTAAAGTAATACACATGACGTAACACGAGAAAAGAACGCATAACTTTGTAATATATTGTGCAAAAAGATTTGTGGTCGATTCGATCAAATGTAAACATTTGAACTGTCCCGATAGAAAATTACCCGCTGCATCACCCTGATAAAAGGAACCCTCTCCTTCGGTCTTGTTTTTTTTATTGATGTACCCGAAAGATAAATATTGTCCTAACTTATACGCATATTTCATTAGCGTAAGTCAATTAAAGTTTGCACCCGTTTGTTTTGTACTCTTCTGACCATCAAATTAAGATTATCCCATTCTATTTTGTGTTGAACTAGTATTCATACGTAAATTACAAACTGACGTTAAGATAAAAGTAATCACTTAAAAACCGTCGTTTAGTTCACGTTTATCACACTAGGGAGGCGATGAACAAATGTAATATAATTCCACAAAACTTTTGTAACAAAAGTTTACCCATAAATTCTATAATAAAAGACTAGAGATCTCCTTTTCATCAGCTATGGAAGCATCACCGTGTGTTAAAAGACCGAAATCGATACTCTTACTAACGAATATTACAATATTCGTATATTATATTGTAAAGAAATGAAATAAAACAATGAATTACTTTATAAAAACGAAAAAACTTTTCCGTCATTTTTGACGGGCCATTTACTCGCCAATAAAGAAGCATGTGTAAAAATACTGATGCTATGTTACGTATACAAAAATGTGGGTTTTCTAAAAAAATCCTAGTAAAGTGACTAACTGGAAATTAAGTTTAAATTCTTTCATTATTTTGACACAGGTGGAGGCAAAATATGTAAATAATTGCATTCTTTAAATTAAACTATTAATGAAATTTAAATTGTATTTTTAACATGACATTAAAAGTTTGGTGGTATAATACCATTACAGTATTTTATTAATTCTTTTTTTTTGATAAAAATTAAAAGTATAGTTTTATTGAATAGTACTAGTATGTCCCTGTTCGCTACGGTGAGTGAAGTCACATACACTTGTACTCTATTTATTTATAAATTGAAGAATATCACAAAGGTGACGAAACGACGAAACGTCGTTTTACTATAGTGAAAGTGATTCAAATAAGAACACCACTAATACAATGGCAACAAAAAATTATATAAAATATCATACAATTCTGCAGGAGAGCGAACAAAACTGAATTTTCATGTCCTTGAAGCCAGATATCAAAAAATCGCACGCAATACCCTTGTACGATACAAAATATTGCCTATAATTCATCAACAATGAATTATGTGTTGAAGCATGTTATAAATGTTACAAGGTGCAACAAGATGACATTTTCTTTAAAAATTGAAAAGTGGCAAATTAACCAAAATGAACACCAATACTTCGCAAACTAGAGTGCACACTAATATTGGGGTATTCAAATCAAATTGTTTCACCCTATATAAACAGCAATTTAAAAAATAATTACATACGTAATTCTACAACAACCAAATATTGAAATTCTAGAACCAACGACTTGAAATGTTACTAAACGATCAAATTTATATTATGTAACAGGTATTAAACAAAATATAACACAAAAACCCCCAAGATTGAAAATCCCAACAAACTGTGAAGTCTCAATATAGTCACCTGACAACTGTTTTCGAATCCCAAGACAATACTCGACGCTTCAGTCAGTACATAATAAACCACACCATCTTCCATAGATCCAAACTTAACGGATCGATAACTTTCACCCAACTTGTTCTTCATTCCTCGCACGTTTGGTATTACCCCCCCTCGCATAACTCCCTGAGCACAAAAAAATCGCTAACTAAAAAAAGTAGGGGGGGGGGAGAATATAAGCGAGTACTTTTAACTCTTTCACTCCAACTCCAAAATCCCGATCGATATCTCTCCCCCATCGGGCCATTCCACCTTTTGTTGCCAGAGGACTGATGGGTGGAGAAAAACGATGGACGGACAGACAGACAGAGAAATGAAGAAACAGATGATGCTCCCACCTATCAATTCACTCCACCCTTTCAACCCTTCCATCTTAGAGAATCGATCGATGTCATCAGGATGATGGGACTATTTCTAACCGAAGATGCGTAAATTTCAAAAACGCAGAAGTTGTTTTATATTTTTTTTTAACTGGAGAAAAGTGGAAATCGACAAAATCGGAAGTTGTTCATCAGATCCAAGAAAGTGGTTGAAAAGACTAGTTTTTTCCACAAAGTGGAAGTTTCTTTGGCGTAAATCAATGAAGCGATTTGAAATGGACTTAGAATTACCAAAGAGGTGTAACGTACCGAAAATCTTTAAGAGCACGTTCTTTAAGAATAAATTCTTTAAGAATACATGATGCGCAATATAGACCATATTGTGCAATATTCTTTATGAAATATGATTTACTTCAATAAAGTCTGAGTTTCAAATGACAAAGCCCATTCAGTGTCCTCGTTAAACTTAAATACCTACCTACCTTAATATGATTTACAATATACAGTATAGAATAATTTATGTACAGTACTAGTAACAACCAATTAAAATGCAACTACTAAACTAACAAAGATTCGACATAGCTTCCTTTGAGCTATGTAATCGTGTTATATCTAATAGCGAAAGTTCATGTCGATTATACAATATCGGTATAATAAGAAAAACAGACGATATTTTTTCCTATTATTTTTTTGTGGTAGAAAAGTAATCTGAAATAAACCGTCAAAACTTTATTGGTTACCTAATATCTTTAAACACGCTTCCAACTTTCAAATAGAAGTAACAAAAAGTTTTTATCTCTTGAAATTGTCTAAAACAAAATTGAAAATTAAAAAAAAACAAAAACATTTGGGGTTTTCATTTTAATATTAACAAAATACCGTATACGTATTTTAAAGTATTTCTAATATATATTTTGCCATTCCATTATACGGTCCATATTTTACCGCATTTCTAATGTTCGAAAGTAACGCTAATACCAGCAAGAACCAAAATAGTCAAAACCATTAGCAAGTCACAAAATCGTACTATACATTATCGATATTTAAATTCAATAATTTTGGTGTACTTTGGTATAACTTTGGTGTGTGTAATTCATCTTCATAATAATATCTCATAAGAAAATTACACATTTGCATCACTAAAAGCTGTGTTTCTAACATGAGCCATCTTTACTAGGTAAACAACATTTTGGTCATCTGCAACTCTTCAACAAGTTTACTGATGGTAAAAATAGAATATGTTTTGGTGATTTTTATCACTTTGTGTGTGTGTGTGTGTGTCGTTTTATGTTTAAACAAAATTTTGAGACCAAGTTTGAAAGTAAGGATAGGGGCCCTTAATGGCCCCGGGTCTCCATTGTCTTTTCGCTCTTGACTCGTGCTAGGGTCTTCCCCTCGATAATCGCATCCTATGCATACTAATTAGGTCCGTTAATTACTCCAAGCATGTTGTGGATATTCATTATGCTGGGATTTATGAAGAAATGCACCAGTTGTACTACTTGCGTTCTCGTACGCAAATGAAAAATACAAAAACAAAACAAAAAAGACGATAAAAGGTTTTGAATTATTGTCGACTTACCAAGAACCCCTAAATCCGAGAAAAAGAAGACGTTCAAACTCTTTTTTGTAATAGCAACTGTTATGTTATGCTCATACTATTTGTATGTGTATTTCTGAACGCAACAATTGTAAGCTTGTTGAAATACAAATTAATTGTTCTGATATTAGGACATTCCGGTATTGGAACATTCCGGTACTGGTACGCTCTTTTGCTATTCTTACTTAACAGAATTCTCAATTAAATTTTCATTATATATAACATTAATGTATGAACGTGACATAAGATTAATAAAATATTCATAAAAATTGGATATACTTAATCATTGGTTATAAATAATTATAATGCACGTCAACTGTAATGTCACAACTGGTAATGGAGGGTTAGCATTACCAAATGGTACGGCTCCAAAAAGACGCGAAACGTCGTTACTAACACTAAATTACATGGTTAAGATGTATAATTATTTTGCTAAACACACAAATTAAAAATTTAGTGTTGAATAATAAGCATAATTGGTAAAAAAAAATTTTGTTCAATACAAGTACAAAAAATAGTGCAAAAAAAAACTATAGGTAACGAGACTAAGCTAAAAACTCATTTTCCGAGTTTAGAAAATTTCTAAAAACAAAATTAAAACAAAATTCGTATATTGTGAATTCATATTTTAATATATATAAATTTTTAATGTTAAAATTGTCAATAAAATCATATGTCAATGTATGAAGTCAAACCAATACCTATGTCGTTATCATACGAAAATATCAGGTAAAGTGAATTTCAAATCATTTTTTAAAACAAAATTCGATTAATACGAATATTATTTTTTTTAGTATGAATTTATAATACAACTTTAAGTACATGTCGATATCAGTAAATTCCTGATATCGAATTATAACCATTTTCGAGAAAAAAATCTCTAAATTTCAGTTACGTTGAGATTTAAAAATACTATTACCGAATTAACTATAGGTTACTCAATATTGACTATAAAAAAAGACCATCTCAGTGAAAATTTACACATGACCACAATGGAAGACAAAAAACCAATGAGAGGATCGAAGGGGGTTACCCCCTATCAGCTCAAAAAATGGGTGTGGTTTCATTTCATACAAGCCTTTGTTTTCTCTTCAGCAACAGCTGATGGATGTTCATCCCACTTTTTTTTTTTTGCTCCCAAAATTTTTTTCCTACCCCCTTTTTTTATATATATATATATATTTATATGTAAAAACCAAATCAGTTTTTGCCCCCTTCAGTCCAGTGATGAGTTGATGAAATAAAGATTTTTTTGTTTGATTTTATAATGTGAAGTTCTTACCAGCTGCTCTTGAAGAAATGACTAAACTGAATTCACCTAGTCATTTACACTGTCCTAGACATTTTACTGTATCTGGATATTTATATGAAATGAGCATTTATGAATTGACAAAAGAATGAATTAAATATTGTTGAGTTTGGTTTCGGACTCTTTTGCACAGTTTTGTGGACAGTTACACTACTCGGGACATTTATTCGAATGTATTCCGAGCATTTGAACTATTTCGTGCATTTTACTGCATTCTGGTCATTTTACATGAAATGAGCAATTATGAAATGACATTCATCTTTAAAGTGGTTGACTTTGATTTCGGATTTTTACACAATTATGTCCATTTAACATTATTCGGATCATTTACAGTACTGTACATACAGTATATTGTAATCAAGACCTTTACGCTATCTGAGCATTTTTATTGGATTCCAGGTATTGGTACACCAAATGAACATTTGTATAAAATGAAAAATAATTCATTTCTCAAGTATTTAAACTGATCCATCTTTAAAATGATATATTGGTTGACTTTCGGTTCGGATCTTTACGGAATTCTGAGCATTTACACTATTCGGACATTCATATCGTTTTCCGGATATTTACATTATTTTAAACATTTATCTAGATATTTATGCTTATCTGAAATTTAATAATGTATTCTGGAAATTTACACAAAATCGGAATTTATACAAAGTTAAAACTAATTGATTTTTAAAGTAAATTTGAATTCGATTTTGATTTTCAAGTTTGATTTAGAATTTCCAAGCAGTTTCACAGTATTCAGGGCCTTTCGCATAATTAACGTTAATGCAGTGACAAATGATTCATCTGTAAGGTAAGTAAAACTTGTTGACTTGGTTTTGAATTTTCCGCTGTTCTAATCATTTATACTGTTTTCCAGGCATTTAACACCACATTAAACTAGAGATATTTGCAATGTATTTCGAACATTTTAGCACGAAATAAGCATTTATACAACACTGATAAAAGGGATTTTCACCATTTACAGTGGCTATTTCCACTGCAGTGAAAAACTTTAGTGGAAGTTGTCCACTTAAAATATGACATGTAAAGTGAACAATGTCCAGTAAGTTTGGTTCTTGTCTTTGAATTCGCATGCCCTTTTAACACGACACTGAACACGTGCAGAGATTGCAGCTAAACAACTAACACGATCAACGTATTATAGGGCAAGCATTCCAGTATAAAAGTTGTACAAAAGAAATTACTTAACACCACCTTTCCTTGTTGGGGGTCACGAGAGTGATTTAGCGAATCAACGTAAACCACAAAATGCGTTTCTACACGTACTGCAGATGCACTTCATTTGAAGAAAAAAAAAGTACATTTGAATTATTCATCCCAGCACACAACAACAAATTTCATCCGAACAAAGTTGATCTTTATGGCTTAATGGTCGACTGCATTGTTTTGGGGGTTTTATCATTGAAAGGTTCCATTAAAGCTATATCGATAAAAACAAAATGTACAAAAAACACAATTGGCCACACCTTTATCGACTGCAGAGAACACAAGTTTTCAATTAGTTTTATCATATGACCACCAGCTAAGGAAACGGCCATTGCCGAACTTTCTATAGTTCTAAGCACTATGTATAATTAATCATTGGTTAAAAAAAAATATATATAAACTTTTACCACTACTTTTGATTCGAGAAACAAGCGTTCCAAGTTTGAAAAACCAAAAGTCGATGCGGAACTATCATAATGAAAATACCGAAAATCCTAAAAGTTGACAGCAGATTCCATTGTCTCATTAGCATTTGCAATTGACGAGCGTCAACAAACACCATGTTGATGGCACAACGAAGAAGAAAAGTCGGTGTGACTAATTTATTGGATCGTTTTGCGGGCACGTGCTGAAAATTAAATGTGGCGACAATCGAATTAAAATTATCATCCCGAAAGAATTGCGAAATTGTTTTGTTTATGAGCACCAGCGAAAAGCTCCAAGTTGATGACAAAAGATTTGCATTGGAGGGGGAGGTGTCATCATCAATGAAGATATTGCGCCGTAATAAGAGAAAGAGAATGAATCATTATATGGTAGATAAATGGTTCGGAGTAAATTTACGGTGAAATCATCAAGAAAAATTATGTACGATTTATTATTATTATTATTTTTATTTTTTTAATACAGGAAAATTTACTGTACCGTGAGTTTTACTTCCAAGAACTCTACACTCGTATATATTTCTAGACTGTGTGATTTACGCAGCATCCGCATGATTTATTCTTTAAACTTTTAAAATTCAAGTAGTTGAAGTATCAGGTAGATAAAAAAGTATAGTTAATATAATATAACGAAACGTAAATTATCTTGTCCAATGTTCTATATTTTTATGCGTCGAGCAATACATGCAGTCTATGTAACATTTAACATGCAACCGAGGAGTTGGGTGGAAAAACGGCGTAAATCCATTTATGTTGTTATTCCTTAAAATGCATATACCGGTACTGTATTAAATCGTTTTAGATTAGTCGATAAAGATATTGGTTTGCATATAATTTGCACTTTGGAACAAAAATATGCAACGCGACTATTGTAAATCTGAAATTTTTTGTGATTTCTTTGTTTTTGTCGCCTAACTTTCTGGTTGTTTTACTTGCTTGTTTCATTTCCAAAACAATGGAAAAGCTAAAAAGCTTTGGACTAAACGGCGTAAAATGCATTTATAAATTAGCATTATACCTGGAATGACGGCGTAATAGCATTTTAAAATTAGTCTGTAATTTGAGGCTTGTCAACTAAAATCAACAGATTTTTTGCAAAACCTGTTTATTTTCCTTCTATAAATGTACAGATAACAGGAATTTTTTAAATCTTAAATTTGAAAGCGCCAGAAAATTTTGTCATTTTCCTCAAAACTATAATTTTTTTTTTTTTGAGTTAAGCCGTTATTCCACCCAACTCCTCAAATTGATGTAGCGACTTATCCTAAACTTTTAATATTGAACTAACTCAAAATCTACGCTTAAATTAAATAAATTAAACAAAACAAAAAAAAAAACATTGGTGTAACATAGGTATACTTTTCATGTGTAGACAATTAAGTTATGTACGTTTTCATGCACCGTATGTGACATGTTAGTTATGTAACATCTACCATGTACAGTATAACCACGTATAGTTTTTGCAACAATCATAAGCCTACTTGTAGTATATTTGCAACACGTATATTTCTTTCGACTTTTAACAATTTGATATATTTTAAAAACTACGCTTCATATAATAAATACGGAAACCCTACTTGGTTCGATCGACCATTACGATACTTCAAAGTTCTTCCAAAGTTCCACGTGGCATCAATTCCAGTCCCTCACCCTCTTCCTTGGGGGGCTCCCCTATATCTCCGCCTCATAGGTTAATTTCTACAGGCAGTCATGACAGGTGCACAACATGGGGATCAGAGCGTCCCCTCACTTTTTACCTCCACGTGCACCTGACTTGCTTTTCCTCCCACTTTTTTTTTTTTACCTTTCACCCTCTTCTAACCAACGCGTTTTTTATATCTTACAAAATGGCTGTCTTTTGATATAAGAAACAAGAATTATTAGGAAAACTAGGATAGCAATAAGTTTTTCCTTCAAGATGAAAATTTTTTTTTGATGCTTTTTATTTCGTTTTTTTTTTTTTTTGCTGTTTCTTGAACTTTTTTGTACGTTTCGCCATTTTTCGCTAACGTGGGAAAATTTGATCTGAAAATCGTTAATAAAGTTGCAATGAATGAACGTAATGTGTTTTATGAACATAGAGTGTTTTAAAGCTATAAAAAAAATATCGAAATTTGACAGAACTCTAAAATATGGTTAGAAAAGAACTGAAGCTATTAAATCACAGCAGACACAATTTAACGGCACTCTCGCTTTAACGGCATTTATTAAGAGCTAGTTGGCAAATTTTTTATACGAGCGTATTTTTTGTCAATGTATAGTATAAAAATTTGAAAAATCTACCACTGATAGTGATTAATTGTACCACTGAATTCAAAATCGAATTATTAATACATCCGATCGAATGTAAAATACAGGTTCACGAAAAATTCATAGGCTCCTCCAAGAGGAGCTTAGGAGCAAGAGGAGCATAGGAGCAAGAGGAGCATAGACTCCTCCATTTTTATAACAAGAATGACGTCATTTGATCCCGCCTACATTCTTTTATTACATTCATTGGTTCAGCTGCACAATCATCGCAGATTATCATCGCAGATTCGTAGTGCCTCGATATGACAATATTCGCTGTTACGAGAAACACGCTTCAAAATCGTACTCAACTCAACTTGTTGAGTTTAATGTCATCTCTATTATGGAACTAGAAATAATGTAAACACATTATTAAAAAAAACAACTTCCATGCAATTACATTGTTTTTTCGGGGATGTAATATTCTCTAATGATAGTCAAAGAAACCAGATGACAAAAATCGAATAGGACAGATGTCACTTGAAAAGTTGAGTGTGTCATTACAGACGTTTAGCGCCTTCAATAAAGTTATATCAAAAGATTACAACATTAAAAAAAAAGTAATTGTAATATAGAAAAAAAAAAGTGAAATCAATGTTTTATAAAAACAAAAATTGTTCGAGCACCTGTCATTTTTAAAACACGGTTCGTAGAAATTATTAAACATTTCACATCGTAAATAGTTTTTTTTTGCTAGACGTGTATGGGAATTAAAATTTTAATCAAATAATAAAGACGTGGGTCAGGTTAGGGAAAAGTTGACAAAAAACAACGTATAAAGTGAGGTTTTAATGAGGATAAAATTGACCTACGAAGAAGACATTTATTGTATATGAAAGATTTATTATTGGCGAACACCTGTTATTTACACTGTAGACTATGTGTAACCGTTAATTTGAACTAAGAATAGATTCGTTGTAAGAATTTGGAAGTTAAACAAGAGATGCAAGATGCAACGAAAATAACAAAGAATATTATGTGACCAACACGAAAAAAAAATCACATAAACTAATACACCCGTTCTGTATCACGGGAAATACCCTTTACATTTATGTTGTTATGGTAACATATAACTAACAGTATTATTGTTTAAACTCACGTTGTTATGGCGTACTCCCGTAAATTTTAAGCGTTATATACGGAATATAGTGCTTATTAATGTATTAATAATAAATCTAAGACATTGATTAAACACAACAGATCGGGCAATCTAACGGTACGGTAACCAACAACAAAAAGAATGTTAAGTGGGTCAGGTACAAAAGTGTACTACACAAGCGGAAAAAAAATGCTACAAAATGATAGATGACCTGCCAGTTGACAGTCTATGGAGCCAAATAAAATACCATGTTTTATGACTATGGTACCTTTCACCCCTCCACTATGGCGAACCTGCTCACCCCAAAGTCGCAGACAAAGACTTGAAGAAAAGGTAATACATCAGTCTGGACCGCTTCTTCAACAGCTATTTTGATGTAAGAGTTGTTATGTATCAATGAGTGGATCTTTACAATAACGTTACTCAGCAAATAGAAAGTACCAAAAAATGGGTCAACTGGTCGTTTCACTCTCATTATGTCATGAAATATAATGCAAAGTGAAAATGCGAGATACCTGATAAATGTTAAGTCAAAGGACTTTGAATGCTGGATCTACTTAATAGATCCCCCTTGTGAATCTTAGTTTTTGTAAATTAAAACTCTATTCGTAACAAAATACTGTACATAATTTTGAATACAAAGCTAAGATGAATAAACCATTTTCTCCATCTTGAAATCCAACCTCCTTTGATCACGGTGTTACCAACTTGGGGTTAGGTTAGAAAGTACAGTTTTCGAATTGTCTAATCTTTTTTTCCATTTTTTAGATTCACATTAACAAATTAAGTAATTCTCAGTTATCCGGCACTCTAAAAATCCCGAATTGTCATGTAAATTAAATTAAATCCAAAAACGTCTAATAGTTCCTTTGAATTCTATTTGCACTTTGTGCATGTTCACGAAGTTCCTTTAATTATAAAGATTCTGATATTTTATGCAATATCCAAAATATACTGACAGAATTCAGGTGACTTTCAATGTGAAAATACATTGTTAATGCAATTAAACGGCATTTATACGTATTCAATTTTGTGTTAATTCATCATCATTTTCATTTTTCTTTGAAACTATCAAATCTACAATCCTCTTTTTGAATTTCAAAAGTTGTCCTGTAAAGACTTCGCATATGCCAACTGCATATTCATAAAACCAGTACACCCGTTTCCCCATTCTGTATAACGCAAGCCTCAATTATTTTTAAAAATCGTACACTACAGACTCGATTATCCGAATGTGACGGGACTAAACTTATTTCGGATGAAGGAAAATTCGGATAATGCGAATTTAAACGCATATGCCAATGTTTGTTATCAAAGAAAAATCAACAACGTTTATGTACCAGTATGTATAAACTCAGTCATTTGCTTAATAGGTTAACCATAGCTATCGATAATGTCGATTATTTTGATAATGTATCAAATTTTATATTGAGATGATATATTTTTACCTAATACGGATGAACCAAAATATCGCATGATCGTAATTCACATGATCGAATTTTTAGTATATGTTGGCCTGATGCAAATGGTACGTTAAGTAAAATGTTTTGTCAAAAATGACCTGAAAACATTTTTAAATTTGTTGGGTGCAATTCTACCTTCCTAACGAATAATTTATGATAATCCATAATTTAAGCTGTACAACCATACAGTACGTACAAAAATGTTTGTGCAAGAAGTGCCAATAAGTCCATAGACAGCAATGCAAGTTCAGATCTTTAAATGCGTTTTTCTCGAAATTACATAAACGTTATTTAGCATCCTTTTACACCAGTTCCTTCGTTAATATGTTTGCAAACATTCGCCTCCCAGGTACTTTTAACTCGGATTTCTTGAAATATATCAATGTAACGTATTAGCTTATCTAAGAAGTAATACATATTAAAAAAACAAACCGAGTCAAATAAATTAAGAAACAACGATATAATCTTCACCAATGTGAAGATATCTATCATCAAGTACCAAATGCATCGCAGCTGATGCGGAAAGGTTCCATGAATAAAAAGCAAAAAGATTTCTTCACGAGGCTATATTTATGATGATTTCTCTCAATAACTAATTGCCAACGGACACACACACATATCCACACAAGGGTGTCCAATTGCACGCCCTAAATCAACACAGAGCTTTTGGGGCAGTTGAAATACTGGTGGTGTCATCTCACCTTGGTACCGGAGGCACCTTAATTGCCGGCTCCAGCACCAGGGGGCAAGAAACTAATGTTACGAATGGAAAAGCAGAGAAAAGCGGGATGATTACAGCATGATTAAAATGCTAGCCCGAATCCAGGAGACGCTAGTCCACCTTGGTTCGAGAAATTATGGTCCCGGTCTAAGTCATTATTAGTACGTTAAAAGCTACTCCTCGTGATAATTCATGGAAGTTGTTCTTTTATAGTGGCCGCAGCTTTAATCAACATTGATTAACAGAGTGCATTATTTAGGATGGAGTTTTTTTTAATTGCATGCCAAGACATGATTAATGGTAATAAGCGAGTGATCAAAGTGGACGAGTGGGGCCTTTATTTTATTCCAGGGCTGGAATGTTATCGCATCCTTTACCATTCTTGATGGCTTGTGTCAATGCCCTACAAACAGCCTATAAACATTTGTGCATGTGAGCTTTTATATTTCGATAATGTATCTTTTTTTCTCTGTACAATATATCCTAAAAGGTTGTAACATCTTTTCTTTCAGTTTCAGGAGAGTAGGAACAGCGGCCCTAGTTTTATCTGACAGCAATTTAAAGACTGACAATCTTGCAGAAGTGCTCTAATTGCAAGTAGGCTGTCATCAGTGACTTTATTCAAAGAGTACACAATTTATGCGAGTTCCTTATATGTGAGTTCTCTATTATGCGACACGAGAGAAATCCTCCCATTCATTGGTTATATGTGAGAAGATTTCGGTAATATGCGATTTTGTTCAGTACCGCACACAAGCAACTCAACGATAAAGTTGAGCCATTTCATGAAAATGCCAACATTATGCTACAGTATTTCCAATTTATGCGAGATTTGCGCAAAACGTAGCACTCACAGATAAATACATACCCGTAATACTATATGTATCTCATTTTATAAATATAAACTTCTAAACCATGTAGAGACAAACTAGAAGTATTTGTGTCATTCTTGAAATTCGTCTACAAGTTTTGGACGATCACGCATTTCATTCTACAGCTGCTGATGTTAGAAATATTAGATCATTGTTCCCCTACTTGTTATTTTGTTCCCCATAAATTATACCAAATAGGATGAAGTCAAAAAGAGAAACCAGCTTAACTTTCACTTAACAGATTAAAAACCGACTTCTGAGCATAATTAAAAACTTCAACATTGCTAAATTCCAAATTTAAGATTTGCTGTTATAGACATTTAAGCTAATGTAATAAATGAACTTTGTGTGCAAATCCTAATGGATCATCCCCGCACGTTTTTGCTTCAAATCGCCATGCTCAAGAAGATACATGTATGTGATAATAAATCAATTTTGCATAAACGTATTTGTTCTGCATACATAAACGTTAGGCAGACTAAGGCAACAAAGCAAATCATATTTAAAAATCCATATCTCTCAATGGAACGTGACTGCTCTATGCCATCTGTACTACTTGCGATTTGGCACCACACATTTTTACGTTATCTGCCATCTTGTGTCCACTGTTGTACACAGCAGATGGTTGTGGCAACCCTTTCTTTTTCTTTTTTTTTAGCAATCCCAAGAGTCACGGCAAAGATAAAGGGTGTTGGGTGGGGACTAGTTTGAAAAATAAGCAAAAGCCCACCCTTTCATCCATCGTTAAGACCCTTCATTTGCATACACGCTTAAACACAAGCAAAGCTGATGGAAACCAGTAGCCAATGTTTTGTCCCCCCTTCTTTTCCAAACTCAAGAAAGGGTTAACTGACAAACCATACTGGAACAAACACTGTTGTGTTGTGTTTGAAGAAGTGAGGAGTTAGAAAAAACCCGATGGAGGGTTTGGTCGGTTTCTACTCAAGTTAAGTTGAAAAGCAGCTCTCATCTACACTGTCACGCCATTAACACACTCCCTAGCTGTTCTCTCTCTCTTTCTCCATTCTAAACAACAAAAAAATTAGTGTAAAAAATGCTGTAACTGTGGGATGAGGATGGAAAAAAAATTATATAAAGACCCTTCCACTCCCAGCGTTGAAGCTTTCAAATTGAGCCTGATGGTGCAAGTTTTTGTTTAAGTTGCCGGGGTTGAATTTGTGAAAAGACCTAAATAACGGATGGAAAGAGCGAATGAAAGAAAAAGTTAACAAATATGCTAATGTGTCCCATAGTGTTTAAGATGTGTGTGTGTGTGAAAAAAGAAGAAAAAACTACTATGATGGAGAGTAATTACGTTGACTGTGATGAATAATCAGGATCGCCGTCTTTAAATGTCAAGTTCAAGTAGTGAACAAAATGTGCCTCGAAACGTAGAATGGAAATATCAACCTTTCAAATGGTATGTTAAATAATAAAAATTAAATTAAAACTATTGTAGCTTACATAATACTATAGATAGCTGTTGTACTTATTGATTACAGCAGAACTGTAAGCAATGATGACTAATGCTATCATGTGGCCACCGATACTGTGTTCTGCTTAACATAAAGGCACTGTAATTAATTAGCGCTGTAGTATTTAATATATAAATATATTTAGTGCGTTTCTCTAACGTGTACCACATATTAACGTATCTAATTCACAGACAATGAATATAATTATTTATGTTATCAAAAAAGTTGCCCAATGAATCATGTTGAATCAAAAGCATGATTGATCGTAATTACTGTATAAGAGTAATTCTCAATACTGACCAATACATTGTAGTTTGTAGTTTCAACATCATAATGAAACTTCTTAATAACTCAGAATAACTATTCCTATTTTTTAGAAGTGCGTGTAATTATAAGTTTTACAATAAAAAACTATAAGGGGTCCGGAAAAACTACTTCAGTACAGTGACCGAATATAGCGAAATTACGGAAATGAAAACGCTATATACTCTCAATGTAACGTATTTGGTTTTTCCTGCAGGTATAATGGTTTTAAACTATCGGAACAATCTACTACCAAAACGTCATAAAAATTCCACACTTTTGTTGTATCTCGTTCCGAAAGTATGTCAGAACTATGGTTTATTATTAAAAAATGTTTCATATGCCCTCTATCACCCCTTAAAATTAATAACATAGTATTTATTCTGAATCGCCATGTATACATTGACTTACCCCACTCTAAGTTACACTGTATATACAATATATGAATACACGTAAGTACTTATAAAAATAAATGCAAAGTTCTTATACAGGGTATCCACAAATTATCACTACAACTTCAATGAGTATTTTGGTTTATATCAATATCAGACGTTCAACTCTAGCGACACATCAGAACTGAATACGAAAGAGATTTAGCAGCACAGTCTACCATTCGAGCATGGCAGACAAAGTTTATGGAGACAAGCAGTGTGTTACATAAAAGGGGTGGGGGGTTGGCCAACCTATCTATTAATCAATACATGCACTGGATCTTTTCCTATGGCGTGCTAATTTTCATAAATAACTTATAAATAGATAAAATAGACACAAACAATCCAATGATTATTAGATCAAAACTTGGAGAGGTTTTCTTTAACATGGGACAAAAACATCTTAAAAAAATAAATTCCAAAAATCAAAATATCTTCAATAAAGAATTCTTAGTGAAGCTTTGAATTTGTAGTCACCATATATTTCTAAATCAAACATTTTCGCTGAACTCTATTTGAACCCCGTAAGTCATCTCTATGACAATTCGAAGAACTAACTACTACTTAGTCCAAATCGACAAAAAAACAAGTTATGTTAATGAAAAACAAAAAACTTCTCAACGATTTCTGTATTAATAGTTATCTATAATAATACTTCTTCAACTAGCCTCATTGGCAAATCCTGAATTAAATCATTGTCTTATGACCAATTAATATAAACGACTCTTAACTTTGATTACTACCACGTCAAAATATAGTACTTTCAAAATATTAGTTTCAATATCTCAATTCTAAATAAAAAAAAATTAAATTTTTAAACTAAGTTTGGCCTAAGTGTACACTGATTTTCACAATTGTCCTTTACCACAGGTATTTCACATGACGGCGTGTCCAAACTCACCGTATCATGTAAGCACTTCAAACTACAAAACAGCAGCCGGATAATAAAAATAAAAAAAACCCAAGTTATTAATTTCAATCCAACAATAAAGCGAACCCCAATGATAACATTCGTCTCACAATGCAGTTATCCAACTGCAAAATGTAGGTCAAAAGCGAAACTAAAAACTTGACGATATGCTCGGAAAGGGGTCCAAACACACTCTTTGCAATTCGTTCCTCATCTCTTCAGAGTAACCCCCATTTTGCAAATGGTGCTGTTTCTCAAACCCTTTAGATCCCTCCTTCACCCCATAAGTCATTGGCAGCAGAGCGCTGACAGCAAAGCAACCCTTTCATTGGTCCAGAGCAGCGAAGCAAAGTTCCATTACGAACATTCACAATAACCGAGTATTTTTTTTCTCGTTGCATCAATTGCAACGAGTCAATCGCTTTCTTCTATTTTTTTAATGTTTTGTATTATTTTTTTTTCTCACAATGCCTTATGCCCAATTAGCGCCAGATGCTGGTCTTTGAGAAGCGAGCAATTTCTCTTTACGCGCACTACATATGCTGGATACAAGGTGCGAAACATTCTGGGTCAATGGAACACAGATAGATATGGACTTAGATAGGGTATAGAGATAAGATATAAAACCAAGATAAGACAAAGTCAGCATAATTCAGATGGAAAGTTTTGCGTTGACTTGATGAGCTCTACTTTTTAAAAAATAGCAAATTCTTGTATAAACGTTACTGACAAAGTTGCATCTTGGAGATAATTAACCATCTAGCACTAATCAATGTAACATCTTATCAAGTTAGTTACATTGCAGATGTTTTATTTCATCATTTGTATATTAAAAGAT
>JAQIWH010004456.1:0-16958 GCA_034695005.1 Cryptops parisi | reverse complement strand
TACTCAAAGCTGAATTGAAACTGGTACTCAAACTTCTATTTTCCATGATGACTATTTGATTCTGAAAATACATATAAAAAATATATTGTGAAATATTTGACAAGTGAATGATTGGTAATCAGTAAACAGATAATAGAAACTATATATCTAATTCTTTTTTAATGATTAATAGTTGAACTTGACATCATAAATGAAAAATTGATGACACACCCTATTTTTTTATATAATAGGCACAGTATATATAAAATTTATTTTATATATAAAATTGGTGATAAATTTAAATTGAGTCATTTCATTTTTCTGTGAAGTAAACTATGCAGCTAAAAGTTTCAAATCGATGAAATATCGATTATTATTATTTTATATACGATTAGTATAAAATAGGTTGATACTTACATATGTCGTAAATAAAGTATATATTTGAATTTAAATTAAATGAATGTAATCGAAGAGTAAAATGGATGTGAAGTAGTGTCATGTTACATTGGTCATTGCTACTAACTCCTACGATTTCTTCAACATGCTCGCTCTTTCGCCATCTTTGTTTTTTAATTTATTTATTTATTTCTTTGCTTGACAAAGATAATAGATAAACCTTGAAACACGATTGACGATATTAATAATATCATGTACTGACGCTAGGTGGAAGCACGTATTAGGTCCAAAGTTGCGCATTTATAGGAATTTTAATGTTTTATAATTATCAAACATTTTATAAAATTATAAAAACAAAATTAAATTTATTAACGTTTTAAAAATTAATATTTAATTAAATAATAAAAATAAAATATAAAAATATAAAAAATTATTTTTTTGAATTTATATTTTATATAATATAATTATATTAATATATATTATTATAGTGTGTATTTTTATAAAATATTTTTCGTATATATTGTTTTTTAATATATAAGATTTTATAACATCTTTAGAAACTTTTTCACAATTTAATCCTACTTACGCCATCTAGTGACAGATTTTGACAACTATTGCCAATTATTTAACTTTGGCAAATATCGCTGTCTTTAGCGTGCAATATAGCTAAAAACAGCAAGATTTTTAAAGGCTAAAAAAAATAATAATAGTTGTCAATATTTGTCGCTGGATAGCGCTAGTGGTATAATAATCAATTTATTTGCGTTTCAAAACGGATCAAAAATTGAAATAAGAGAAATGTTTAGCCACTGCAGGCTAGACGCAGCGATATCTGTAAGCGTTAAAAATCAAAAAATAGTTGTAAAAATCTGTCGGTTGATGGCACCACTGGTATTGAAATGTAAAAGATTTTTCTTAATATTGTAGACTAAAGACAGCGAGATTTTAAATGGTTTTTTTGCTTAATTTTATTTTTCCCTGATCAAGCCCTTTTACTTTACAAGGCAAATTAATTAATTAAACCATCGTACCATGGATTTAACGATTATGTTTATCTCGATTAACGTAAATAACGAAATCTATTTTAAATTCGCAAGTGTCCTATAAAAACCTAATTTCAAAAATAATAAAAATATTTTACAAAATATAAATTAAAATATTAATTAAAAAATAAAACTATTAATTCACTATATCTATAAACTTCTACAATAATTGACCATTGTACATTATGGACTGATTGCTTTGTAAATGTCTCTCATTAAATCATTCAATATTTAATTTAATTTCAATTAAAAATTAAAATATTCAATTAATATCAAATTATTTTCTCTGAATAAACCAAACATTACAAAAATAAAGTTTTTCATCAAAAAGTAATATTAAAATAAAAATAAAATTTCATAGTTATAATTTATTGAATTCAATTTATATAAAAACAGCTTTAAATATAGATATATATCCAATTATTTTCTACAAAATGATTTATTTCTGAGTAGTTACACTGATAAAATTGGTAACAACAAGTATGACGATATAAGAAGAATCATACTTTTCCTTTTATTTAAATAATATAGGTATTCCTAACAAAACAAAAACTGGCATTCAATGATATATAACAAATAAAAAGCATTTTATAAATAGTAAACATCAAATACGAAAAAGTCATAGAATTAATAGAGGGGGGGGGGAGGTATCATGAAGAAAAAATGATGAAAGATGGTAGTGAAATGGTAGTTGTTTATATATATATATAATTATTTATAAAACTGAATTTCATTTTTTTTAGAAAAGAGTTTCATTCAAATATACTGTTATGAAAGATGTAAAAAATTCTTCAAGTGTACCCAATTTTGTTGCAAACATTTTACCAAAAAAAACAAAAAATTATCGATTATTATCGAAACGTGTATGTCATCTTTAAACCAAATTTGTTTAAACAAAAATATTTTCGAAGAACAAGAAAACATGGTTTGTTTAACTCTTATAACAATAAAACTAAAATATATATAATGATAATAATAATAATAATAATAATAATAATAATAATAATAATAATAATAATACAAATAAAGGAAAAATTTTTGAAGACGTTTTCGTATACTTGAAGAATCATTTTACGAGTAGAGCAAAAAGTGTTGACCGTGGACTAGCATATCACAGTATACATCAAATTTGTTTTCTTTTGGACCGATGAAAAAATTGAACGCGTTTATTTCTCCTCAAAAACACACGTGTGTGTGTGTGTGTGTGTGTGGCACGCAATTGCATATAATGACTGTATTATAAAGCATGGTTAGATTGGCACCGTCGGGTCATAATCATAAGCCATTGTATCGTGAACGACAAATGAAATATACCAACGACACTTTAACCGGTAACATTTGGACGATGTCCGAGTTTACAAAATAAACACGATCTTCATACTTTGATGAAAAATTTGCGTGAAATCGGTATTGCCATTGAACCATGTCATGTTATACTTTAGCATATGTCATGGAAAAACAGACTTCCAATAGTTCAACATGTTGACGTGTTCGACGTGTTGTTGTAGATTTGGATTTTGCAATCTCGTAACAAGCGACCTTTTTTTCCGAATTATTTTGCATTTTCTACAATCATATAGTCAGTGGTGTCACTAGGGTTGGTGTCAACCTTTGATTAGCGGCTATGAAAAAGTTATTCGAAGCATCTCGCGCTAATGTGCATTAGTTCGACACGTGCGTAACATCTCTTTGACAACACCAACTGTTTCAGCTAGAATGTCGTTAAAAAAGTTAATGAGAAATAGTGTGTCCAGTTAATTGCATCCCGTGATTAATCACCGATTTTACCATCAAGTTAATTTAGTTTTTCAAGTAAAATCATTTAGCTTTCCAGTATAACGCAGCAAAATTGCTAAGTTTTGTAGTGCGTTCCTGTATAACAGCGAATGGTTTCAATTCTGTAGTGCGTTCCTGCACAGCACAGCCCAATTTTATTTATATCTTATGCGTCCCAAAAAGACAAATTTGTTCTTGAAAAGTAATGAATTCTGAAACAATGCACAGACAATTCTGTAAACGTTCATTTTGGTGTTACCCCCTCTGATGGTGTCACCCGGTACGTTCTGCACCCCCAAGTGACGTCACTGTATCTAGAGTCAAATCTAGCAAACCGATTACGAAACGACAATAAGGTTCACGAGCGTCTAATAAACGAAATATAAAAACAAAACATTATTAACGTTTCACTTTGATGCGGAAGACTTTGCTTCGTTCGAAATTTGGTGACATTAATTCTTAAAAAAACAAAACGCCAATTGACAAACAAAATTCATTGGAATTAGAAATTTTTTTTTTTCAATTGTGCGATTCACGATTGGCTTGAAATGGACCCTTGAGAACGTGCGATTAATTTATGTACCGGACAAAGCGTTATTTGTATATATATATAAAAAAATCTAGTAAACGCAAAAGTGAAAGCTACAAACTTCGAAGAAGAAGAAGAAGAAAATGTGAAAACAAGAAACAAAAAATTCATATTCACCAGCTGCCAATAGAATTAGGCTTAATGTTTACCAAACAACTGTAAACATACTAGTTAAGTTATATAACTCTATATATATATATATATATATATATGTATGTATATCACATCATATTACACAGGCATTCGCTCACAAACTTGCATATTTGTCTCGTTCTGTAAACATACGAACGTAAATCGAAACATCTATCGTCAACGGAAACGAGTATACGTTTTGATCCCTACATTTTTATAAATGCAAGAAAAACAAATATCGATTAAAATAAACTTATCTATATATATATATATATATACTTTATTTTGACCACGTCGTTTAATCCAGACCAGCTGGTGTTAGTTAGTCATTTTGCTGCTGAAATGTAAAAACACACGATTAATTTAAGTATCGCTACATCGGAATTCAAAAACAGTAATTATTTTTCTAAACGAAATTTGTTTTTAACGACTAAAACGGATTTTGAAAGATAGTTAAGTATAGTTAGCAGTGGTAAATTTTGAAGAAAAAAAAATTGACATGAAAAGTGGTGAACCATCGCTTTGTCGTAAGTGTTCAGGACGGATTTTTAGTTTCAACGTCGGATCTTGAACATCAAAATAATTGAACACTTTTTTTTGTTTTGCAGGAACAAAATACTCGCCAACGGCCTAGTTAGAAGATCAAAATTTCCGTAAAATTCTAAAATATATAATTTCATAAATTAATTAAATATATAATAAATATATTTAGGCACTATAAAAAATCTCTGGAAATTATTATACCACGATATAAAGAATTTGTCAAGCGTGAAATACGAAAAGATGACGATTCCATCGCTATATATATTTATCGCGATATATCGATAATATCGCACAACGTTGCTTCTAAATCATGTATCACTATGCTACCGGCAATGTACCTATAAATAGGTCTACAACGTCCATCCTTTTTTGGCAAAGTATGAAATTAACATTGGAATAGTTACGTTAAGTTTAGATTTAGGCTTATTATTGGTTACTTTTAGAGAAAACGTGGTTAACCTTAACAGTTCTACATGTTGTTATTTCATACTTTGCCGAAAAAAGCTGGGCATTTCATACAATGCCTGGATTCTATACATTGCCAAAAATGTTACTACAAGAGATAGGTAAACAGAGAGTTCTTGGTTTAACATTAAGATGGTAGAATAGCTAAACGAACGTGACTGTTTTCGTATTTCACGTTTGCGTTATTCCCGAACAATTTCTAGACCGACATGTTTTTTTTCTGCAGGAAACGATATTATAAATATATCAACTATTTCGCACACGCTACTAAAATAAATATTTCAACAACAGCAAGGCCACATTCTAGCAACCACACGCAAACTCAATGACTGTACAAAACTTAAAGTTTGAAAATAATTAAAAAATACTTGGTACCCGCATTTCATGTGGAAAAATAATACAAAATCAAGAAAGACGACAAAACAAATGAAAAAAAACATCCACACACGAATCGACATTCTTCTTACGTTCTCTATCAAAAAATTCATCAATGATGCGGTTTGACGTTTCCACCGTCTTGGTCGAGAAGCGGTTGCCTCTCTTTCGAACTGTCGGCGAACAACGACGGGTCGGGGATGATTTGTACCGAACGACACCTTAGTAAACTGTCGTCCGTTTCGACCGCGCGATCCTCGTCGTCCTCGTCGTCGAACAGAAAATCCGCTTCCGGATCGCACGACTTGGTTCGCGCGTTCGATTTTTTGGCATGATCAGTATACAAAAATGGCGCGGAAAGTTTCCGCTTCCCATTGCCGTGCGTGGAAGCGAACGCCTCTTCCGACAATGACCGAAGTTGAACCGACGACGAACCGCCGGTGGCGGCGAGATTGAGAAGACTCGCCGACCGTGTCCGGTTGTCGCATTTGACGGTGACAGGAAACGGGTCTTCGGTGGACGGAGGGTCAGTCGCCGTGCTGCTCTCCTGGTTCATACCGCACGACCGCGAACTTATCGTGCTCAACTTCCGAGGAACAAACCCGCTCAACAGCCCAGGCGTTCTCGCGGCAGTTTCCGTTTCGTGTCTCACCAAATTTGCACCGTCCTGGAAACAAACCGCCTTCTCCGTACTTTTATTATTCGACGCAGTCTGCTGCTCGCACCCCTGGAGCGCTACCTGGACGTCATGCACAGGCCATGAATCTTCGGCGATGGCTATTTGCCGCTGCAGTTTCGGACGCACCCGTATGGCGGGTCGCGCGGGCGGCGAGTGAACCAAAGGCGTTCGGTCTCGCAGCCTCGCACCGACAACAGCGGCGGGAATGGCCACCGCGACCGAATCGCCGACGACGGGTTTGTCGCGCACGCTTCTGGCGGCGCTTCCGTCGCTGCTCACGCTGGAGCGTGAGATTCGCCACGTCGACGTGGACGCCGTAGTCGCCGACGAATCGTTGCGGCTGCTAGACAGATTGGAGTCTTGCGATGGCTTGCGCGTGATGGTCCAGGAGTTGCGACGTCGCTTCGAGTCGAGAAGCCGCATCGGCGCGCTCTTCTGCCGCCAGCTGTCCGATCGGGACGACGAGAAGTTCTCGCTCGACACGCTCGAGTTGCGCTGATGCTTCTTGGCCTGCCCGCGCTGGATCTCGGCCAGCGCGTAGGCATAGTCGTTGCCACTGTCCTCCTGATCTCGATCGACGCTCGCGTCGCAGAGCAGGTACTTCATGGTCCTCAGCTTCCACGACTTGGGTTTGACGAGCTTGGTCCGCGACAGCTCCGAGTTAGTGTTGGGGAGCGTGTCGTTGCTCTTGATTTGGCAGCTGCACACTTGGCCGTTATTGCTCGAGTTCCGTTCGATAACGGAGTTGGTATTGGCCGGCGTTTGGCGGTTGGAGAAGTTAGAACTGTGGCGGCATCGACCGATGCCGCGGGTGACGCGTGATTCCTCGATAGCCTTGCAAATGAGCACGCAGTCCTTCTTGAATTGTTTGGTGAGAATGGCGTAGAGAAAGGGATTGGCACATGAATTCAATGGCAGGACGAAAATAGTGAACACTTTCGCTTCCTCGAGCGAAATGAGATGAACCCCGAAAGCGGCCGTCAGGGAGAAAAAGGCGATTGGCGCCCAACAGATGAAATCGGTGAACACCAAAAGCGCCATTCGTTTGGCGATTCTCGAGTCGTTGGAATTCCACGCCTGCAAATGCAAATGCAAACAGTAATCGTAATAAGTTAATTAATGCAACCCTACCAATTTGGTAGCATCAATACCCACCGACCACCTACCTAGAGGCTTTATCAAGTTGAAGACGAAAAAGAAAATAGGAAAGAGAACACAAAACTGCGTTTTTGGTGACCTCTCGCTTTCACAACTTGGTATTTGCTCGAACAAACACGTGGAAATATACTTTTTGGATGAAATAGGTCAAGTGTTTATTTGGGTGGATCGGTTTTATACTCTCAACAATGAATGGCTACTCACGTCATAACGCAGTGCATGACATGACTCACTACAAGTTAGGCAGTACACTATACGTTAATCAGCTGATCATTTATCATAAAATAAAAGAGTTCCCCGGATAATTAACAATCCACACCATCCCTTATGTTTTCACCAACAAAAGGGATACAACATCCTGTCAGTAGCCTGACAACTCTGTTGAAGGCGATCTGAAAGCCTAAATTTACACGAGTCTCCCTGGAGGACTGTGTTGTAGCATGACATATTATACTAAAGTAGAATTTATAATATATCATTTCAGTATAATAGGTCATGGTTGTAGTCATTCAAGTTTCTCTTTCCTATTAATTGTTCTTCACCTGTATAGCTTGATAAAGTTTCTCGGTGGGAACCGAATCGTCGTCGGGGTGTGTGAGTATTGATGCTACCCAGTCGGTAAGGTGAATTATTTTTCACTTATTTTTATTATGTTGTTAAGGGTAGGGAATCATGCTAAGTTTTTGCAAAGACACTTCATCTTTTCCGGGATGCTCAATAAACAATCAAATTAATCATAATCGAAACCATTTCATGTAATTTCTTATCTTAAGTATGCCAATGTATTTCTACGTTGTCCCTAAAGGATGTAAAAAAACAAACGGTGAAATACGCTACCTGAGATCCTCGAATGGCGCAATACATCTTAAGATAACAACCCATGAGTATCATGAACGCGAGTCCGTTGACACTCATCAAAAACACGACGTACGTCAGTGACCACACGTCTTCGGTTTCGAACGGCAAACAGATGGCGAACTTGCGATAATCGCTGATGCCGAACAGTGGAAGACTGGCGACGACGATGGCGAACGTCCACCCGCAGGTCATAATGTACGCGGCGTGCTTCAACGACAGGCGTTTGTTCAAGTGCATAGCGTGCGTGATGGCATAGTTGCGTTTCAACGTGATGACCGCCAGCGTGTAGACGGACAGTTCGCTGCTCAGCACGCCGAGAAAGCCGGCCGTCTGACACGCGCCAGAGTTCTGCCAGCGAATGGCGTGCTTCTTGAACTCGCCCAGCGTCGACGCGTCGATGACGGCCAGAAAGCCGAGGTAGATGCCCATGAAGAAGTCGGCGAGCGCCAAGTTGCACACGAGGAAACGTGGAACGTCCATCTTGCTACGGCTGAACACGAGAACGAAGACGACGGTGCCGTTACCGAGCATCGCCAACAGAAACACGATCCAGATGCCGCAGCGTAACGTCCACCAGTCGAATAAGTCCTCGCATGGCATGAACGGCCCTATCGAAAACAAAAATCATTACCCACAACATAAACAATACACATTAGTAGCTTCACGTGTGAGTTTGTGAGTAAGCTATACCTGGAAATGGAACGTCATTTATGATAATATGATACGTACTTCATTATACCAAAAAACGCATGCATAAAATGGTTTATGTTTATTAATTACAAATGTAATTTTCATCCCCATAAGAGATCAAATTTTTAATAAATAAAAAATAAATAAAACGAAAAGTTCTTCGCATAACTTAAAAACCACATGTTCAATGTAAAAAAAAAAAATCGCATATATGTATAAATAAATAAATCGAAAATTGTAGAAATCAAAAATAGAATAACTCAAAGCTCGCATAAATCAAAATTGGCATAAATCAAAAATGGAATTATTCAAAACACGTATAAATTGAATTTATTTTATTTATTTGCATCCCTGACAAGGGACAAAAATTTAAACGAGTACAAAATGAGATTAAATACTTAAAACAAGCAATACGAATCAAAAGTTATTACCATGTTTAAAAAATGTGACTTTTGAAATGGGAACAACTGTTGGTACAATTGCGAGAGTGACAGGTGGAAATTTTTCGGATTGGAAAAGGAAGATTGTTCCAAAGAGAGAAAGTGTTGTAAGGAAATCTACTGAGTTGATGGTTAGGGACGTTATTACGGATTTTATTATTACTCAAAGATTGTATAAATCTTAATTTGCATTTTTTTTTTATTTCAGCATGTTCCGATTTATGCGAATTTTGATTAATGCGAAATTAAATTTATTCAATCGTTGAGTCATTGATATTTGATTTATGCGAGTTTTGAGTCATTCCATTTTTTATTTTCTGCAATTTTCAGAAACTTTTTATTTTTAGATCGGACTCAATGCGGTTCTCGTTTTATACGTTTTTTGAGTACATTGGACGATACAGTATATGACTGTAGATGATAGTACACGTTCAATTCCCAGCTCGCTCACAAATGGAGCTAATATAAAGAGTAAAAAAATGGCGAAACACTGTGAAACGCTTTACCTGGTTGTGGAAGACAATGAACCGAATGCTTGCCCGTGTGAATCATTTCCAAACCGCTGTGGTGATTGCGGTGTTCTTCAAAGTAATCCTCGATGTACTGCGGTAGATTGGTCGGATAGGTGAAATCGGCTCCATCGTTACCCCAAATTTCGTCTTCGAACTCTCCGAATCGTGCCGTCAAGTTGTCTGCAATTATTAAACAACGCCTAAACTCAAGATTGCCAACGTCCGTTCATTCGTCGACGTTGTTAGAAAAACCCATTACCGAAGGCGGGCCAAAGATCGGAGTTGTTGCTGTTCCAAAGACTCAAATCCAGCGACTTGTCCTTTGGCGGCCACAACACGATTTCGTTCACTTCTGTCGGATGCGGAACGACAATGCCGCTCAGCGGCAAGAATTCGCAGCAATGGTACGCGTACGATAGGGTTAACATTTGGATGTTGGGAAACGATGGCGGTTGGGGAAAGTCTCTCAGGTAACGGTTGTTGAATGTCTTCAACTGACGCACGTTCTCCAGCCCATCGTGTGGTAACTCGGGAAATTTGTTACTCCCCAAGTTCCTGAAGACGAATGCAAGTTTGGTCGACGTGAAATTTGCGCAAAAAATTCAAGAAATTGAACATACGTACAAATCTTCAAGATGTTTCAACGGAAGGAACGCTTCTTTGTGGATGAACGCGATTTCATTGCTATTCAGATCTCTAACAAAAAATAGGTACACAGCGATTTTTAGTTTCTCGATACACACGAGTTTCGTTACGTGCAAGTTCTTCTGCCACGTAAATCGAGTATATTTTGTGATTCAACTACCCTGGAATCCGGTTATTGTGGTCATTTTGGAACTAATGCTTCTATGATAAGAATAGCCGGCTGATTAAGATTCAACAATGGAAATAACGCATTACAAGCATCTTGGAACTGACTTGTAAAGATAACAAGATCCGATCGATAACACATTTATTCGTGATCATAACAACCGGATTCCGCTGTATAATTCGTACTCACAGTGTCTGCAATTTTTCTAATCCTACGAACGCGTCCGATGGTATCTCGCGTATGACGTTGTCCGCTAGCAGCAAATCGTGCAAATTATGCTGATGCGAAAATAAAGCACCTTTGAGGGACCGAATTTTGTTGTTCATCAAATCACTGTAAACCAGTATAAAAATATAAAATGAAAAATTTTGTACGGGTATTGACAATGCTACCACGTCGTTTTCTGCGATGAAATACGTACATTAGACGAAGATCTTGGCATTCGGTTAAGTTTGGCACAACAGTTAATCGATTCGATTTCAAATCCCTATTTATTTTTTTTTACAAAATACACGTGTTAAGCTCAAAAACTGAATTCGCACATTGAGTGAAAAAAACAAACAAACGAACAGCCATAACGTGTTGTGTTATTGGAAATTCGCATTGTGGACTTGAGCACAAAAACACTCATAACGCGTTGTGAGTGTTTTTGAGTAAGACCACAACATCATGTATCGTCCACAACGCGAATTTCGCGTTGTGGGTGAATTGCAAATACCACAATGCGTTGTGTTCGTTTATTATTATTTTTTTTTCGCTCAATGAGTGAATTCGGTCTTGGAGCCTAACATAAAATTGTTAGGCATTGTATATAATACAAAATTCTACAAAAAAATATAATCAACTTATATTAAGTGTTTAACTACATAAAATACCCTGAACACTTACAAGCTTTTAAGATGATTAAGTTGATGGCACAGGTCGTTTGGAACGTGTTCAATTGTCGCACGATCGAGACGCAAAATTTCTAGCGAACTCGTGCCGTTCAAATTTGGGAAACGGCTTAAATTCTTCACTGCGGAGATGATTCTATCGAAAACAGATTGAAAGTCATTTTAAAAACAATCTATGAATTAATAATGAAAATCTAAAATTGCTTACATTTTTTTAAGTTTAGTCATGTTAGCGAAAACATTGTGGCCAATGAACGTCAGCGGGTTTCCTTTCATTTCGACGAAAGTCAAATTTTCGTTGTTGGTGAACGAACCGTCGTATAATTTCGAGATGGCATTACTAGCAAATGATCTGTTACAAAATTTGACATATCGATGAAAAGGGTGTTTTTATATTATGAACATATATTTTTAAAAAATGGAATATACACTCACAGTTGTTCAAGCGCTGGTAATTTTCGTATTGCGTTTGGAAGTTCGTACAGGCGATTGTCATTCATTTCTCTAAGACGTACCAACAAACCGTTAGACACGACATAAATACGTATATTCACTAGTACAATGGAATCCAGTTATGATCATCACTTTGGAACGAGTGCTTTTTAATAACAATAACTGAAACATTAAATCGTGGATGAAAATACATCGAACAGTGTTTTGAGATCGACTGATTATGATGACAGCCAACTGATAACATTATCCGTGATTATAATAACCAGATCCCACTGTAATTAAGTACTTAAGAGGCCTCAAGTACTTGATATTAGGCTATTAATGAAATAATAAAATTAAGCTTCACTGATTATGGATGTACCAGGTAGAATTGCATTATCATCTACGAGCGAAAATATTATCTATAGAGCATAGTAACGCCATCTGGTAACATAAGGCGTAAACTAAAAAAATGGCAAAAAATTCAAATTCGCCATTTATTGCTATTTGCTTTTTTTTAATACATTTCTAAACAAAAATTCTACTAAAACAAATACAATGAACCGCCAAAAAATCGCAGATACCGAGGGAAAACTGTACTCAATGAAATAAAAATTCAAACTTACAAATCCTTGAGCTTCTCCAAACCCGCAAATGCATTTTCTGCGATCTGCCGAATTTGGTTACGATGTAAAACTCTAATTCAACCCAAAAACCAACAATTAGTTAATAAACAAACAAACAAAATCTATCTCATTTCAATCGATACCAACTTACAAAATGACAAGTTGAGTTAAATTTCGAAATGCCCGATCCTTCACTTGTTCGATTCTGTTGCCACCGAGTTCTCTGTAAGATCAACAAGTAAAAAACGAAAAATTCAAATTTAAAAGTTTACACCCCCATTCTATCTTTAAACTGACTCGAACAAGATTACGTACAATACTTCCAAATGTCGAAAAGAGCTCAATGCTTCGGTGGGAATTTCTTCGAGATGGTTGTTTCCCAACCATAACTTCAACATGTTACCAAGAATGTCCTTCGCTGATGGTGACGACACGTGCATAATTCTATTTCCATCCAAACGCCTGTAAGTGAAGCAAAAAATCGTATGTTGAGTGTTAGTATTGTGATCATCACGCATGTAGGTAGCAGTGTCACAAGAGGGCGTAGACCACACTGGGTGACACCATCAAAGGCGGTGTCACTCAAATGACTATCTACGCAATATTTGTGCAGTGCAATGACTGTGTTGCAATGCAGTGTCATAAAAAATATCTTTGTAGTTAGTTATAAAAACAGAAATATTTTTTGTAAGCCCAGCTTAAATGTACTATACTGTATCAATATTGATATACAGTAGTAGGCCACATCAATAACTACCAGGCTATAATTCTATACTATAATTATTATTCGCATTAGTATTCGCCAGATAATTGTAGTTAGACGCTGTGTTATGCTGGAAAGCCTTCAAAAGCTGTAGCAATGCGCTGTGTTGTGTTGGGAAACAAGAAAAAGCTGTAGCAATGCGCTCTGTTGTGCAGGAAAGCTTTCAAAAGCTGTAGCAACGCGCTGTGCTAGAAAACATGAAAAAGCTGTAGCTGTGCGCTCTGTTGTGCAGGAAAGCCTTCAAAAGCTGTAGCAACGCGCTGTGCTGGGAAACATGAAAAAGCTGTAGCAATGCGCTCTGTCGTGCAGGAAAGCCTTCAAAACCTGTAGCAACGCGCTGTGCTAGGAAACATGAAAAAACTGTAGCAATGCGCTCTGTTGTGCAGAAAAGCCTTCAAAAGCTGTAGCAATGCGCTGTGCTCGGCAGGTAAGCACGACAAAACTGTAGCTATTCGCTGTGTTAGAACGGCAAGTTCAAGTGCTTATCATAGAAACTAGATTAACTTCATGGTTAATCGGTGATTAAATCACGTGATGCAGTTAAGTGATCTCTATATATATTTTCACTTAACTTTTTTTAATAACATTCTAACAGAAATATCTGGTGTCACCAAAGGAATGTTACAAGTGTTTAACTTAATACAGCTGCATGCACACAAATATAACAAACGCGTCAATTACATACGTATACGAGAATCGATAACGAATTAGATATTTTTGATTTTGTATACGGCAATGATTTCCAATTTCAAATGAGAACATTTCAAATTCGAAAATTCGAAACCTCAAAGCAGTCTTACGCGAATGGTGGTAACGAATGTGCACCATCATCGTGATTGGATAACTATGCAAAATGTTTGTTTATGTCGTTTCATTATATTCATGTAATTCAGTTGTTTGTTATATCAATACACGCTGTAAGATTATGCATAGGCGAAATCTCGGTACTTATTACTTACAATGATTCTAAGTTTTCCAACGGTGCCAACGCTGACCATGGTACTGACGACAAATTATTATCTTGTAACGATCTATAAACGAACATGTTGTAATAATTTTGTACATTAAACTAATACAGTAGAGGAAGACCGCCTATATTGGACCATCAAAGAACTTTTTATTATTCTGAAGTAATTAAGAGATATAACAAAAACTTTAACTCACATTTAAAAATACATTTATTAACGAAGAAAATACGTTAGTCATATTTCAATTATCTGATGGAAAAATGTGTAAAAAATATTTTTTTGTTCAAGTCAAAAGTCCAATTTAAGACTACTAGTCTGAAATTGAAGCATGTCCCTATATTGGACTAACGGTTACAAAACTCATAACGAAGGGTAACTTATAAAAAAATAACACAAAAAATAGGAATAATAAATGCTTCAAAAAAAATTAATCTATCAATTAAAAAAGCTATTTTTAGCCATTCTGTGGGTTCACACATATGAAACACTTGATTTGTATGAACTCTTCAATCACTGTCACCGTTGATACAAAAATCGGAAACGAAATGACCTCTGGTCAATCCTGCACATTCACTGTGGGCCCACTTCTTGCACTTTAAACACCTGATCCTCTTTTCGACAGTCCACTGGTATATTAGACCGGTCCAATAGTGGCAAATTATTAAAGTCCATTTTAAGCATAATGACATTTTTTTTTCATTTAAAAAAACAAAAAAAAAAACAGGAAAGCCTGCGTGCCATTATTTGAAGTTGTGGCTTAAAAATTACGTTATTACATATAGTTTACTGAATTAAACAGATATTTACTTTAACGTTATCAGTTATTCCGTAAAAATACTGGGAGTTACCTGTAAAAATTACTTCAGATTGCAGAAAAACAATCAAACTAACACAGCAACGGAAAGCATGCGCGGAGGCTAACGAAATACGTTATGGCAAGTGATCGCACTACGATGGTTGATATTATACATCGAGACGGCAAAATTAAACTAGCATTCTCTAGTTATGCCACTGGTCCGATTTAAGCAGCGGTCCAATATAAGTGGTCTTCCCCTACGTACAAAATGTGAAAAAAAAATCCTTTTTTGATTTCTACATGTTTCGATTTATGCGAATTTATTAAAACTTAACGCAATCTTGGAGTAATTTAGATCAATTTATACGTATTTTGACTGATTTCATTTTTGATTTGTGCACGTTTCGATCAATGCGAATTTCAAGTTATGCGAAATTAACTATATGAGAGCGTTGAGTCAATCGATATTTCATTTATGCGAGTTTTGAGGAATTGCAATTTTTGATTTCTACGATTTTCGATTTATTTATTTATATATATACATAAGATTTTTGTTTACGGTTTTTGATTTATGCGGTTCTTGTTTCATGCATATTTTTTGCTACATTGGACTATACAGTTTAAATTTTTATGAACGACTGTAGATGGCAATATACGTTCAATTCCCAGCTCACTCACAAGTGAAGCTAAAATATAAAGAGTATAAAAAAAAGATGAGTCATTTTTCGTGACAAAAATGGTGATTAGGGTTTTTGTGACAGTGTCCTCCTCTGCGTCTTGTATTGGCAACTAGTGTAGTCTAAACCTCATTTATAAGGCTTAAGAAACCACCCCGCGCACTGTGCGGCGCACTAATATATCCCATAAGGTCCATTAGGAAAGACCGTTGCGTGGTCAAAGACATCATCATCATCATCATCATCTCCATTGACTCTATTCAGCTTCCTTTTCTAGTTTCGAGTCCCTTTTGGGACTAAAGAAATGGTTGATTTAAGAGCCCCGAGAGCAAAATGGGTGCAAATGCGATGTGAAAATGAAAGGAAACGATGTCGTTAGAGTGGAAAAAAGGAGTTAATGCGACCACGCAACGACACAACAATAGCAATAATACCCTCCCAAAAAAAGGACAAGTCTTGCTATATGAATATAAGTCAACAAAGTCGTCATTTTTTTCTACGTTCTTTAGAAAAAATAAAATAATAAAGCAACGTCTTTTCCATTCTTGCTGAAGTTCTTATATTGCTCGAGACACAGTATATCTATCTACATAATTGGCAAGTTTCTCTGTGTGTATGTGTCCGTCAGGTCTGTACACTCCTAAACGGAACGTTGCTCTTGCGATAGAAAATTTCTACGCAACGTACTGCTGCAATAGTTCAACTTGCAACTATTTTCAACTGTCAATGTTGTGTCAATTCTGAGTATGTGGACATTTTTGTAGTCCAATATTTTGCAATTAAGGAGCTGGGTGGATAGACGGTGTATTTATGCGAATTTAAATTAATGAAATATCTGGGTAAATAGACGTTCGATTTATGTTGAGTAAATCCATTTTCGGTTTCTACAATTTTCGGATTCGATTCGGTTTTTGATTTATGCGCAAACTCACAAGTAAAACTAATATGAAGCGTATCATTAAAGAGTCGGGTGGAAAAACCGGGTAAATTCACTGGCGTCGTTATCCCTTAAATGTATATATTGAATCGTTTTAAACCAGTCTATAGCACTGAGACATCAAGTTGCCTATAATTTGTACTTTCTTTCGGACTTTGTGGAGCAAGAATATAGAACGCGACTCTGAAATTTTTTGTGATTTCTTTCTTTTTGTCGCTTCACTTCCTGGTTGTTTCACTCGTTCGTTTCACTTCTAAAACAATGGAAAAGATACTGATCTTTGGGAAAAAAAAGCGTAATTGAATTTATAGATTTGTACTATATATGGAATAACCGCATAAATGTACTCTAGTTGGTGAGTTCGCCTCCCACTCGTGCCGTGTGGGTTCAGTTTAGGGTCTGACACCGCGGGGGCAGGTT
>JAQIWH010004455.1:0-16958 GCA_034695005.1 Cryptops parisi | reverse complement strand
AAGTTAAAAAGTTACCGACTTTTTTAACTGAGTTAATTAACTGTTAACTGATTAACTGACTTGTGCCCAGCTCTGGAGAAATTTGAGTTATCGAAGTTTGACTGTATTATAAAATGGATATATCCACCAGTGTTTATGAACAAAACATGCATTGTCTATGTATGGGCATAGACATACCAGTGTCTAATGGGTATAGACATTAGTTTAAATTAAAAACCAGTTGATACCACTTTCTATAGACACCAGTATCTATGGTATAGACACCAGCAGTGTCTATAAGTATAAACACTAATTTAGGTTAAAAAAACAGAAACGAGTGTATGGCCGGGTATAGGTATGGTATAGACACCAGTGACCAATGGGTATGGGTATGAACTCATGTCTATGGAAATGGACAAGTTTAGGTTGAAAACACTAAAACACCAGTGTCTATGGGTATAGACACCAGGGCAGTGTCTGTGGGTATAGACATCAGGGCAGTGTTTATACATCACCAGTGTCAATGGGTATAGACACCACTAGTGTCTATGGATAGACACCACCAGTCTATGGGTAAACACCACCAGTGCATTTAGTATAGACTAGTTTAGGTTAAAAACAAAGACACCAGTGTCTATAAGAATAGAAACCAGTCTGCATAAAGACATCAGTGTAATGTATGCATATTATTTATTTATTTATTTATTTATTATTTTATTGACTCGGTCTTGGTGACCAAAAAAGAGGGATGAGGAAAAGAGTTGACATGAAAATACATTTTAAGATGGCATCAAGATTACATAAAATTAGAAAAGATGACAAAACTGTACACATCATATATAAACACCACCAGTGTCTATGGTTATGAACACCAGTTTAGATTAGTCAAAAACAACACTTAATAAACAGCACTGTCTATTCTATGGGGTATAAACACAATGCGGTCTAGGTTATTATACCATCAGTTCAAAATAAAGACAATTCACTTTACTGACAAACCGACAGTTTATATATAGACAATATTAGTCTCATTTAGTCATTTAACTTTTGGTAATTTTTTTACTTTTATTTTTAAAATTTCATGTCTCATACGAGGCACTACAAACGATGGGTAGTAAATTGAAAGTATTTATTTCAATACAAATGAATTGGTATCTCTAGGCAGCCAAGTATAGATATGGTCCAGTATACATTTCTCTGTGTTAGACAATGTAATCAAATTGGCATTGAGGTAATTAAGTGGATAAGGGTAATCATGCCTTGGTCTATTTGTAATAACCAATAATAAACGGTAGTTTTAAAAATTGTCAGTAACTGACTATTGACGAAGACGGTTTATTATTATTTATTAAATTTGGACCCAAAAAGGTCACAAAACATCACACAAAACAGAGAATGCAAACAAAAAAAAATGGATAAAACAAAAATTTTGTAACGATAAGAAAAAAAGAATCGAATAAATCGAATTCGTGGCATTAACGTTAAAATTTTAAAATGTCGGTATTTCAAACTGTCGCTATTTTGAACTGTTGGTATTTTGATTGTTGGTGTTTCAACCTAGACCCAACACCATGTCTATAGAGTATAGACACCATGTCTATAGAGTATAGACACCATGTCTATAGGGTATAGACACCATGTCTATAGGGTATACACACCATGTCTATAGGGTATACACACCATGTCTATAGGGTATAGACATCATGTCTATAAAATATAGACACCATGTCTATAGAGTATAGAACCATGTCTATAAGGTATAGACACCATGTCTGAGAGCTATGAGCATAAACACCAGTATCTGAGATTTTTAACCAACCTGAACTGTTGTCTATACTCAGATATGTTGTCTACCCATACACTGTCTATGCCAGCGGTTCTCAAACTTATTCGACTCAACGTCCCCCCCCCATTTTTTTGCAAAAAAAAACAAAAAAACAAAAAAAAAACCCAAACATTTCATTGCCCCTCAAGAAATCTGCTCTGTGTTATTTTAATTTCTCAAACCTAGGCCTAGTTTGAAATAAAACACCTTGAAATTGAAATTTTTAAGCAATCTATTTAAATAAGGATTTTCATGATCGGGGTGCTTTTGCCCGCAATCTATTGCCCGCAAATTTTCGCGGGCAAAATATACAGGGGGGTAAAAAATTTGCGGGGAAATATTAGCAGGTAAAACAAAATGCGGCCAAAATATTGGCGGGTAAAAAAATGGCAAGCAAAAAAAAAATGGCGGACAAATGGATGTGGGCAAATACGGGCGCGCAAAACACCGTACACGAAATCCTATCAGTATGAAAATTAAAAAGCAAACCGAATTCTCACTAGAAAGCTGAAAATTTTTCTAATCCTTGTTGGTTATGACTATGTACCAAATCTATATTACTAAAACATATGCACTAAAATATTTGCACTTTCACTGCATCAAATCGTTAATGCTTGTCACACAACTGGGAAACAGTTTGTCCAAGTCAAGAGACCGTTAATCTATGGAATAATGGTCTCTGGTCCAAGGCGATCATACCACAACCAGAACGTTCATAAGTTTCACTTTTGTTAGTTTTAGCTTTACTTTGGATAAAAGAATCGCAGTTGATCCCTGTATAGGCCTATGTGAACTATTATATCATCGCCCACTTTGAGAACCACTGGTCTATGCTTTAATAGCTAAAGTATACTAAAGCAACAAAAATAAATACTAAAAATAGTTACCAAAGTGCAGAGTTGAAATGTGAGTAGTTCCTACTGGTTAACCTTGACGCACCACCATGATTGCAGCCACCGAGATGCAGATGCACGACCACGATACATTGTTGCGCATTGTAATCCAAGACGGTTCGCGATACGTTCACTCAAGCACGTAAATCTTGAACTGATAAGCGCCGCCCTCGAGCCACTTGCTTATATAGCCTCGGTTGTGTCACATGGTTGTGACGTCATTTTAATTGTTTCAACATTTTAATTAAATTTTGTTTAAATTAACTATTATGATAGTAATTAATAATTCAACATAGTAGTCCGATTGTACTACATTTATCTTAGTGAAAGTGTTTCATTTAGATTTTCAAATTAAAAAATGTAGTCGTTACGTCACGATTGGTGTTCAAAAAAAACAAAAATGTCGGAAAATTTCAACAAAAAATACCAAAAAATTGATGATTTTTCAATAAAATTTCACATGTAAATAGCATTATTGCAAAATTTAACAACATAAATACTAACTATGGAAATTAAGCTTTCTTTTGAGTCTAATATTAAATTAAACTAACTTTTAATTAAAATGTTACAGCTATTTAAACAAACTGGTGCATCACTTAGGGATAGTATAAAATAATTAATATTTAAATAAAAACAATCAATTAGCTTAAATCAAAGCTATATCCACACTTGTCAGTTACCAGTGACTATCTAGAAAATGTTTTGTATACATAGCTTATGTGAAAAATAAATTAAAGGATACTATAAAATGCTCCCCCCCTCTCTTACATAGCCTGTATTAATATCTACATTTTTCAATGAAATTTCATATTGAATGATCATTGTTGCCAAATTTCACGACAGATTCATTAACTATGGAAATCCAGCTTTCTTTTGAGTCTAATTTTAAAGCAAACTAACGTGTAATTAAAATTCTACAGCTAATTGAACACAGCAGTGCATTATTTTGGGATATTAGAAAATAATTATTATTTTTAAAAAAACCAATTAATCAACTTAAAATCAAAGTAACATCCACGTTCATTAGCTTATTAATGACTCTCTAAAAAATGTTTAATTTATATAGCTTATGTAACAAACTAGATAAACGCATAATACCCTCCTCTTACATAGCCTGTATTATAATCATCTTCATTCACTTAACACAAGTTATATAGGATTTTGTTCAAAATAGTTTTTTAGTAAACTAACTAATATCCCATGCAATATTCTTTTTATCATTAACATGCTAATATGTTTTAGAATGTTCCAAATTTAATGTAAAGCAAGCTCGTACAATCTTCATTGTAATAATTTAAAACCATGAAATAGAATTATAAATAAAAAGGATAGTTGACAAACAAACAAACAATAATGAAAATAAACTATTTTTATTGCATACAATGACATTCATATGTTACAGTCTCATAAACATAGTGTTGCCAATCTTGAATACAAGTATGTACATGAAACAAAATACTGAAATGTGAAGCATGCCAAATTGATAATGACTTTCACACATCGAAGATTTGAATTATAATCTATAACAATATAATTTGCTTGGTCTGTATGTTTGTATGTAAGTCACACCAAAATCAGAAAAAAAATGCAGCTACTCAAGTATTACTCTTAATATAATCAACTAGCAGTACCAGTGGCTTTGCTTGCGGTCGTTTTACAATTAAAACGGGAATACAAAAGCTTAGATTTAACCAAAAGTTTATTAAATCCCAAGTGTGGAGTGCAAACTTGCGCTCGCACCTGATGCTGCCTTCAACCATCACGCATGGACCATGACATGACGTACCACGATAGTGGTACATCATGCACCGGTGCAATCTCCACTCCACACTGCTGCCCACTGCATGAAGCTTATACTGTGATTATCCGAGATCAATTATCGAAGCATACATTCAATCTGGATAAAACTTACTATGTTATCTGGGACTTCTAATATGCTAACAAAAAAACCAAGTTAATCGGATCAGTAGTTTTTGTATGATGGAGTCACAAACATACAGATAGAGCTAGAATGACCTCATGTTGTCAGCAACATGAGCTCAAATGTTCCTGCATGTGGCTATCATATATTTGTTGTTGACATGTTGTATTTTTTTCTATATATAAAGAAACAAGCAATCAAAAATTAAAAATATTACTGTATATGTGGTTTTCTTCTAGATGACAGTCTTCAAGGATGATGCACTAGGCACTTTCTCTTTGAACAATTAAACAACAATAACATTGTGTTTTAAATAACAATCAGTATCAATCCATTAATACCAACCATGGAATGTATTGCAAATAATAAATAGTCAGTCATCCAGAAGTCTGCACAAAAATACACATAGGTCACGAATTACTTTACAGTATGTCTTGAATCACTCATGTCAGAAAATTGCACAACTAAATCTGGAACTCCATTTGAAAATGATAGTTGCCATAATCCAGTAGTCGATTGATCCATTGTCAAGATTGGGGGACATGCTGCAATTTGCCTGTTGTAGGTCCAAGAAACAACTGCAAGGAAAAAAGACATAATTTGAAGAGTTCAAAGACAAAACAAATTTTTGTATACCCAGTGTGATAATTCAGATTACTGTGATTGTGTTGAATATTTTCAGTTATGACATCTTGGCAGTCACCAACATACATCAGGACATCAAATAAGTAAATCCATGACTCAGGGGGCCACCTGTACATAGTATGCACACACATGATATATAGGTATTACATCACACTCAGCAGCTGATCAGTATGACTTCAAATAGTGTGCAATAGTAAGATGCTGAAACAAATAAAAATAAAATTTATAATCAAAGGTCTACTGCACCTTTCTTTGATTATACTATACACTACCTATATGCCAGTCAACAATGATGGAAACATTTTAGATCATGACGTCATTCTAGCATATTATATTGAGAGTAATAATTGAGCAGCACCTGCAAAAAAAAGTCTGATTTCTGTGTGACAGACATACAGACAAATCAAATTTTACTGTTAGATTGGCAAACGGAACATAGGCTACGAAACAATATGTGATTACAAATATAATTACATTTCAACATTTCACACAAATTGAATTGTATTTTTTGTTACCACTGTTTGATTTTGCTCAAAGAAATGGATTACATTTTTCATTGTATTCTATGACAAGTGGTTAGTATTCCAATAAAAAGATGGATTGGGTTCCAGATCTCTGCTGAACTGTAGAATACTCACAAAGTCTCAACAAATCCTGATGACAATTGATTGCCTAAACAGAACATAACAAACGTCAGTTGTGATATATAGTATATCTCAATACAACAAAGTATACTCGCATATTAAAACTATTATAAAGTGTTACAAAACTGATTTTTCAATTGAATGAATTAAAATGTAAAGGAGCCAAAACATTCTATTCTGTAGTATATTACATACAGCAAGTTAATTATGCATTTTTGTTAATTATAGTATGCTCTATTCATATTGTATTATGTTGTATACAAGTATGTTTTTTATTATAATTACACCATACTTACCTGCTGTTTAACCGTGTTGATTTTACATTCTGTGCTGAGGAAAGTTGAATTAACTTCTGTTCATTGGTGCCCAAATCTTTAAATGTCAAATCAATTAATTAGTTCAGACATGAACATAAGCTTTCAGGTACTTCAATACACTTAAACTTTAACGTGTATGTATTTTACACCTGAGTCACTATGCCTAAGCTTGTATGCCTAAGAAAAAAGACAGTGTGCCCTAAACGTCTAATTAACAATTTGCGAAATATTATTAAGCAGTGATTGGCAGTAGTTCAATTACTAGTAGTTTAACTAATAGTTAAAACTACTATTACAGTGATTACTTGATAGTTTTGACTACTGTTATATAAAGTAATTACAACTACGTAGTTAACTATATAGTTTAACCAGTAAATAACTACTGTAAATGTTTAGAAATTTGCAGTCTTTTTAGTATGGCAAGTCAAATACTTACACCAAGAAAGTGCAAAATTTCAGACAAACTGTTTAAAAAGATGGTTATTTTGCGTGAATTCCTCCATGGTATGTAAAGCTAATCCGCCTAGGTTGAAACAAATAATAAAATAACTATTAAAAACATATAAAAAATAATATTAACTTTTTATACTAGTTAGTTGCCACAGTAGAGAAGTAGTTGATAAAATTAGTTACAATTACTCATCTACTGTAAAATAGTTAGAAAAATAATTGTAACTACTTTTACAAAATTGTAGTTGATTAGTAGTTATAATTATTTTACTTAGTAGTAGTTAGTAACTGTAGTTGAATCAATTTTAAAGTAGTTAGTACCCATCACTGTTATTAAGATTTTGTTTTCAACCCAATAAAAATCCTTCAAACAAGATCTGTTTGAAGGATGACTGACACCAACATCAACCAACTCACTCCAACCAAATGGAACTGTCGGATTATCACCAAAAACCAATCTCCCTCTAACCATCAGAACCCTGTTAATAACCCCTAATTCACTATTTACGAAATAAATTTTTGGTTTTATTTAATAAAGTCAATCATAAGTATTGTTCAACTAGAAATTAACCTGGGGTGTCTAGAAGCAAATTTTTAGTTTACCATCTCATATGTTTGTGAAGTTCATTGTTGTAATTTAAATTTGCCTTATCTTTTGCAGTTCATTGTTGTATTACTATGACTATTACTACTCTTTATGCAGATACATCTGATATATTCATACTCGAAATTAACCCCCTATTGGCTGGTATGGTAACCACGGGGTGTCTAGAACCACATTTTTTGTTATTACAGCTTATGTTTATGCAGTTCATTGTTGTAAATCAAATTTGCGTTTAAGTTGCGTTCTTGTATTACTATTATGTAAGATGTGAATAACTCTTATAAACTTAGATGTTTATTAATACAACTTGTTTCATGAATTTCCATTCCTTATTGTGTATTCAGTGAGATTTTTATTCAGGCGAAAAAACTTTACCATGTATGTTTTCATATTATTTTTTATAAAGTGTTGCTTTTAAAATTTTATTGTTCGCAAAATTTCTATTTTTTATTATTGTGTGTGTACAGTATTCTAATTTTAGTTTCAGATAAAATCAATGCGTATTATGTACGTTTTTATATTGTTTTTAAAGTGTTCAATCAATTTGTATTGGTTATTGTATATTCCTATTTGTTTTCAGAAAAAACTATCATTATCTACACGTCATGCTGTTTTTTATATTGCTTTTATAATTATATTTTGTAATATTCAACATTTGATGTTAGGTGTTAAATACTTAGGTGCTGTTGTTGTTAAGCGTAAAGTCTTAAGCGCATAGGCGTGCGCACGGGGTGTGCAGCTGCACACTCTAATGTCAAAAAATATCGTAATATGATCAAAAGTATTGTAATATAAAAAAAAATATCGTATTAAAAAAGTAATACGATATTTTTTTTTATTTAAACAAAAAATAAAAGTTCAAAAAGTAACTTTTTTTTTTTGTTTAACTTCATATCTTTACCATAAACCTTTCAAAGACTCTCTTCATCCTCAATAAACTACTTTTAGAATGGTCTGATATCAGTGGCCAGGTAAAATACTTGATATTAAATATATCAATACGAAAAATATCGATATAAAAATATTGATACACAAAATATCGATATTTTAAGTATCGATACTTTGGTATGCACACCCTTAAAAAAATACGCTGAGCACGCCTATGCTTAAGCGTAAATGCTTTAGTAGATGTTCTGACTTTAGGCGTAATGACATGAATTCAAACTTTCAATTAAAAAATTGTAACCATTATTTTGAATTGATACTTTTGATTGCAAAAATTTGTAACCAAAAATATTCAATGCACACGTGTAATAGCTATCCCATAAATATCATGCGGTTTTCAACGTTATCTCCACGACAAAAATAGTAAAAAACATTAACTTTATTGGTTACCAGCTACTTTGTGTCAGTTACAGCATGTCATATTATACTTTAGTATGATATGTCATAACATTATCTAAAGTATCTGTATAATATATATGAAAATTAACTTTACTGTATACGAAACATTAAGCCATATGTAAAACTCAACTATGCGAAGTATTACCGTACGTTTCCAGTCGCCAAAAGCAAATATATCAACTGTCAAAAAAGGTTGTCCTTCTGTAAAGTTTGTCAATAAACTAACAGCTGATTTTAAATGAATGATTTTTGACATTTTAATACTCCTATCGCCATCTACTGAGTGAACGCCAAACTAAATATGCATAGTGCTACGTATGGTTAAAAGAGGACAGATTCCTTAATACTGTACAAACTTTTCTGATTGGCGAGATTTAGATTTAGCGCCAAAATAATCGTCGCGACGAAGAAACGTATCGTTTTGTAAGATTTTGTCAGTATTTCTGGCCTAATAAATTAATATAAGATAATATGGTATGTATTTATCAACACAAAAAACATAAATAGAATTAAAAACAAAAAAAAACCGCATATCTCAAAAACCGCACGAGTCGACTGACTCAAAATTCTCACCTTATTCCCGAAATCAAAATTCACATAAACAAAAAACAAGAAAAAACTTCCAACTTTGTCACTCGTGCACCAAGGCACAAAAAACTCAAATTTTGTTACCTGTGAGGAGCATTTCGAAGTAATTTTCCATCGCATGTGAAAAACTCGTACAAATTTATTACATTTCATAAAAACGAGTACTACGTGAAACAAATTAAAATAACAGGTACACGGTTTATCTTAACAACCAGATTTATTTATTTTAAAACTTCTGTAATTTATATAAAAAAAACACAAAAAAACGATATGTACTGAGCTACACCAAGTAGGGCCATGAATTAAAAATTGGAATACCACTCAAGAGCTTGAAATTTTCTACTTAAAAAGTATTCTTATAAAAAATAAATTTATACAATAAATTTTTGACATAATACAAAGTTTTTTTGTATCATTTTTAATGGAATTTTACACAACCATCAATGAATAAATTAAATTGCAAGGAATATCTCTCTCACACCTCGCTGAGAACAATAACTGAACAAAAATTTTTTTTTCATAAAGTGATTAATTTAAACACAAAGTTCAATATGACGGCATCTAATGTTAAAATTGAAAAGAAAAATGTACAAGTTACCACTCGTGATCTTGTTGAAATATGGTCATATGGTCAAAAGATGGTCATTCCTACAACACCAAAGCTTTTTCTCAAACGTTGACACCCACCTAACATGGGTATCCATAGACCCGTTTTGTAAAATATGGTAAAATTAGAAAAAATTGCTCGATGAGCAATTTATTTATTTATTTATTAATCACACGTGAAATATAAATGAAGTGCAAGTGAAATTATAATTATTTTTAAAACATTTTTTATCAAGAATCCAAACCTAAAACATGATCAGGTTCATGGGCGTAGTCAAATGGGGAGCAAAAAAGGGGGCACCTACCCACCCCTAGATTTTGGCAAAGTAAAACAATAAAATTACGAAAATCATAAAATTAAAGAAATTTTGCTTTAACATTCTTATCTGTATTTCTAGTGTGGTTTGATACCTTTGAATCGCAAACAAAACAAAAATTGAATTATACGAGAATTAAAATCACATTTGAATTCAGAATAACCAGTTCGAACACTATCAATGTTCCTGGGAGCAAAAAACTACGTACACCCGTGAAACAAATTTTAAAATAATTTAAAATAATTAATGCAAAAATTATCTGAAGTCAATTTTTAAAACACGCAAAACAGTTATTAAAGACTGTCCAAAGTTTCAACTTGGTGTGTAGAAAGTTGAAACTTTAAACTTCTATAGACTTTGAAACGTTTATAGAATGAGTGAAAAAATAAATCACACTTGACAATTTTTTTAGGATTATGGTAGTTAAAATAGTTGACAATTGAAATTATTTAAATTACCTTTAGGTGGCGAATACAACGTCCGAGACAAACTTTACGGCATGACGGCAAAATGAAGTCTCATTTAAAAGATTTTGTTTTCGCTTACTCAGAAAGGCGGTAAATTCAAACTACGCAAATAATTAATTTATTTTTTTAAATTCTAATCTCGGTTAAAATATTTGCGTCCCGTTTAAAAAGTTTCATAAAATGTGCGAAAATAGTCACGCAAAATTTGCTTTCAAAATATTTATTTAACAAACGTACACCTTAAAGGTAATACCCTATTCATTTCATCTATTATACAATGATATATAGTATTTACAATATAAAAATTCTAACCTAGCCTTCCTTGTTTGTTAATTAAATTTAACAGTAAAAATTAATTTTATAAAACTAAAAATTGTTTAAATTTTAAAATTATGCTCAATATAAAAAAAAAATTTTCAAAATTAGTATTATCTGAACAACCCGGTCGAAACCTGCCTACGTAATGAACCGCGAAGCATAAACTTCAATCAACACACACAATTCAAATAGACAACACAATCACTGGGCGTCCACATACTCATCCCACACACACACAATACCACGCAACACAAACTCCGCTCAATTCAACCATAAAGGTAAAACTAAGCGCCATTGTGTACCTAATCTAACAGCGCAAGCTAGTGTTTGGTTTGTTCAGAAATTAATCTAATCGCACACGTAACCAAGGATCACACCCCGAGACGTTCAAAATCATCGTCGTTAAGTTCAATTAACCCGCAAAAAATGTAAATATACTTTGGGAACTCAAGACAAACATGTTAAAATAAACAAGAAAAAATAATTAATCCAGATATTAAAATGTAAAACTTTAAATTGAGAAAAAACTAATTTTTGATACAACGATAAATAAATAAATAAACGAAGAAGACTATTACAATCAATCTAACTTAGAATTATCTTAAAACTATCCACGGAAATCATTCTTACTTAAGCTGCTAGTAAGTATTGGTGACAGGAAGTTGTTGATTTCAGTTTAGTCGTGGTGGTTGCAGTTTGATAAGTAAAACAAAGGATTATTATTAAACTGTACAATAATATTACTTACCTTACGTCGTTAATTCGTTTATTCGTTTCAAGACTTGCGACTTAACTCGGAAAAACGACGCCAAGTCAAATAAACTATAAAAGCGAGATCTAGACCCCGAAGTACTGCATTAACAAAAAACCGACGTAAAACCGAAAACAATTTAAGTTAAAACTATGCATGACTAGTTAGTTATTCTTTAAGTGGAGAAAAGCTTAATAAAAATTACTTTATAACTTCCGTGGAATAGTAGTCATAGAAAGTGGAAGGCTCTCATCGCACGATGCTCCGCGACTGTGGGTTCAGAATGTCTTCCAATAAGGCTTCTGTTCGTCAACTCCGATGGTCCAAACTTTATTAACCGGAGTTGGCTAGCGCTTCAGTGGGTTCGGACTTTTTCGTAGAAAGCACATGTTCCATTAAAATAAAATTTTAGCCAAATACTTTCAAATGTGTAGCTCAAGAGAAAATGTAAATAAACAAACCAATAACTCTGCTGAATAAAAAAACATTCTGGTTAGATGTTGGCAGTCCTCGTAAGTTTGCTTCTTGGCAGTTTTTCTTCCCCAGTAAAAAAGCCTAAAATTAGATATAAAAAAATAACCCGAAAATGAATATCTTAATAATTTAAATTAAGTTTAATTTTTAATTTTCTTTTTAACTCACATATAAAGGCCTATTACACGTGCACCTTCACTGCCTTTTTTTCCTTGCAACTCGCTGTGACCTCAAAGTTGCAAGTTTTTGCAAGCTAGATCAGAGGAGTTGTAAGCGCTGTGGACCAACCACAGAATTGATGCAGCTCCACAAAGGCTTACAACTTCAAGGTCTCAGCTCAGAAAACTACAAATGACGTCAGCACCAGCGAGTTGCAAGTAAAGTTGCAAGAAAAAAAGGCAGTGAAGTTGCACGTGTGATATGGCCTTTACTGGCTCGGCATAAACTCCATTTCAACGGGCCGATCCAAGAAACCCATTGACAATATTCGTCTCCCGTCAATAATAGTTAGGTATTTGAAATACAATTAAAACAACCAGTCCCTATAGTTAATAAAAATATCCCTATAGTTAATTATAACCACAAAAATATTTTTCATGAGCCCAGCTTAAATGTACTGTTACCATACTGTTATAAATGTTTGTAATTATAACAAATTTTTGTATTATAACTTGAAAGTTATAAATTTTTGTAATGAAATTCTATTCACTTTACATTCTCGTTAATATGCGCCAGCTAGCTGCAACTTTGCGCTGTGTTACGCTGGAAAGCCTTCCAAAGGTGTAGCAAAACGCTGTGTTACGCTGAAAAGCCTGCCAAAGGTGTAGCAATGCGCTGTGCTAGGCAGAAAGCGTGACAAAGCTGTAGCTATGCGCTGTGTTATGCAGGAAAGCTAAACGTTTACTTAAGCGTTAAAAATTAAATTCATTATAAATCGGTGATTAAATCACGTGATGAAATTAAGTGACTCCATATTTCTCACTACTGTAGCTTCTTGTAACATTCTAGCAGTAATACCTGGTGGTCACCAAAAGGATATTACACGTGTTGAACATTCTAATGCACATTAGCCCAGACGCTTCGAATTGCGTTTTTATAGCCGGTGATCAAAGGCGGGTATGATAAAGCTTGGTTCTACTAAGTTAAGGTTAGTTTAGTTGACATTTTCTCTAAATAAAACAAATTGAGCCTGAATTTAGAGCCTGAACTTGCTTAAACTGGTAAAAACATTGTTTAACAAAATTGTTTGTTCGACATTGGAATAGTGGTTTTTGAGAGAGGTAAGGCCAGGTAAGCTGGTCTCTTAATGTGGGTATTATTAGTAATAAATCAGTGGGTCAAAAATCCGTTCCGGATAAAAATGGTCCTTTTGAAAGATAGTCCTCGAATGGGGTTGGTCCTTTAGAAAAGTTTCACTGTATTGATACATTCACTGTTGACGTATTTCACATTAGCTTATATGGCAGAAATTGAGATGTTAAAGACTAATGCAAGAGGCTACCGTTCCGTACCATACGGACGTAACATTGTTTTTTTCACCCATAAGCTTACTATGAGTATTATATATTTTTTATTTATTATACAAGGTAATCCAAAAGTTACGACTCAAGTAGATTGTCTAGTATTCGTTTTAGCAATGGCTGTCATATTTCATTTCGCTTTTCAACTGTCAATTATTTTAATTTATCGTTTCTACTATGTAAAGCATGATTTTGTGAAGCCATAGGTTCATCATTGCAGTCACAACAAGTGTCATTTTGAATGGCATGCATTTCGACATGACACGACATTGTCTCAAAAAGCAACAGGCAAACAAAAAATGCAGATTCCACCATCTAACTTGCCTATAAGAAAGAGGATTAGACATTTAGATTATTATAAGCCAATAAAAACTTATTATTTCCTAAACTGTCCATAATCAGAACGTTCACATAAAATTTCTCTAATAATACTGCGGCGAGCTCCTGCTCCTTCGCCTCTTCCTCCTCACCAGCTTTGGTAGCACCATCGTACCATGCGTGAAAATGCCGAAACTTATACCAAAATTGATACTCTAACTGCAAAAAATGAGGTTAAAACAATGAATTGCATAATTAAAACAAAAAAAAAAACAAACTTTTCCGTCATTTTTTTTTATGGGCTATTTACTATTCCGCCATATTTTGGGCCAGAGAAAGTATTATTTTCCATGCTACAGCACTGTCTGTGTGATGAAACCTCTCAACCTAACTACTGTTATTATTTACAGTGGTAGACCTCTAGCTAGAACTTTGCAAAACGTATTGTACAGTAGTGTATAAGGCCATGCTAGAGAATAATCCATCCAGCCATGAATACCAGCAGGTGGAAGAGCAGCGTGAAAGTAGTTCCTTCAGTGCGCGGTTATGGTGCGTAGTGATCGTTCGTCGCGGAAGAAGTGAAACGGTGTCAACCGAATTGAGTAACAAGTCCTCGTATAATAATGTTAAGGTACTCTTTGTACAATACTAAGTTTGAAAGATATTAGACAACAACAATACTCATTTGAAATAAACAACTATTATATAAATTATTTTTCTCTACATTGAGATTTCAATAATCATACATGGCAACTGATGACCATAGCTCATTTGGATAATTAAATTCAAGACAAGAGATACTTAATGATTGAAAATAAAATATAACAACCATTTACCACCATTTTAAAACCGCCGGTGGGAAAATATTTGTAGATAAAAGTAAGTAAAAATGGCGCAATTGAAATAAAACAGTAATTGCAATATTTTGAATTAGTTTTATTTAGTATAATTATTAAATAATGTTCTATTATATTACGTGTTAATATTATAACACTTATTCAATTATTGTAATATAATAATAATAATAATAATGTAATAATATTAATTAATACATTGGTTATGGGTTCGGAAAAGGTTAAGTTGAATAAGCAAACAAAAATGTATTATATGTATGATTAATGAACTATTAAAAAGAACCTTCCCTTTAATTCAATATATAGTTAGAATATCTAATCAGAATACGTAGTTAATTCATTATTTAACTTATTGATTTATTAATTATAAAAAGTTTTTAAATAAAAAAATTAAAATTTAAACAATCTTTTTAATAATGGACTGGTATGCTATCATCTATTGGTTTCATAAAAAAAGTCACGTATTACGTTATGGTTATTTCAAAAAACTAATTCCTGACTTCTGGACAACCCTGTATAATAGGTAGATAAATTTCAATTCAATTAAAAAAAGAATTCAATTATATAATACACGGTACTACGGTGTAATAATAATAATAGAAATAGTCACCAATATCGTTAATAATTATACAGTAATATTATTAGTTATTATTTTAGAATTGGTAGGTAGTTGGAGCATGGTTGGAGAGATGAGGCGCACCGACAACAAGGTTATATGGCGCCCGATTTTAGAATTTAATTCGAAACAAGGAAATTTCGAAGGGACAAATGCAATTCCGCCCCAAGCTGGGTAACCTCTGCAACAGGTATTATAATTTTGAATAGAACACAAAGATTGAAAAAAAAATCTTTGTCCTGGCCTGGGACCGAACCATGATGAGTCCAGGTGAAGGTTAAAGAGAAATTTATTAAGTTCCCACGTCGTCTGTCCCGGTAGCCCAGGGTGTTAGAGCGTCTTGTCGCGAGTACGAGAGATCCCTGGTTCGATCCCAGGCTGGGACAAGAATTTTTTCAATCCTTGTTTTCTATTCAAAATAGTAATTATATTATGTTTTTAAATTATAATGGAATAAGTGTGAGAATATTAACACTTAATAGTGAAGTGGAACACCACTTGGTATAAAATATAACTAATTAAAACACTAATAATTTATAACTAATTTAAAATACAGTGGAACCCCGCTATTCGTTCCAAAAGACTGTTCGAACAGCGATTTGTACGAATGACGAATGAATTTTTCCCCTAAGAAATGATGTTAATTGGATTAATCCGTTCCCAGACTCATGATGATTGTTTATATTTATAGTAATACAGCCTTGTTTACAGTATGGCTTATATAGTAATGAAGTTACTTTTGGCAGGTGGGGAGAATGCACCCTGAAGATGTTGACAAAACCTATGATGACAGAATATTGTCATTAGGGAAGGTGTGACAATTATATAAAAGCAAATTTACTGTTAGTTGGTTAGTATTGTTCATTCGTGCGGAGAAACCGTAAGGGTTACGAAGCTGAAAGTTGGAAGGGTTGCAGATTGTACCCTGAAGACGTTGACAAAACGTTTGGGACATGTTATTGTCATCAGGGGAGGTGTAACAAGTCGAGGAAAACCACGCTGTTTGTATCAAATGCATAGTTTAAAGTTTTAAATATACCATGACTGCAAGAATGGATGAATTTTTAATTTTGGAATCAACATGAAATTCGTGCTGCCGCTGTATCGTTGTGTCAGGTGGTCTACTTTTAATCTTCAAAAAAGCACATGGTATTTTTTAATTTAAAATGCATCAACAATCCCATGCTATTACAAAAAATAGGGGAGACTGGGGAGAAGTGGGACACTGGGAGGAATGGGACAATCTAAATTTCTCCCCAATATTTAGATTTGTGTAGTTCACATTTATCTCACAAAGTAGAGGATCATGAAATGCTCATCAAGCTATAATGGCTGCTTATTTAAAGAAAAATTGGAGTTGTGAAGCCGATGGTCGTATTTTGCACTACCAAATGTAATAATTAATCCCAATGTTTCAATTGCTCTATATTTTAAAAGACATAATACACGATGGTAATAAAACTAGTATAGAAACTATAATTGATGTAGTTGAGTTTCATAGTAGTTT
>JAQIWH010004454.1:0-16959 GCA_034695005.1 Cryptops parisi | reverse complement strand
AGATGCAGACATCATCTCACGATAAGCAAAGATAAATTAACCTGAGCCGACCCCTTAGTGGGAAAAGTTCCTCCATCTCTCTTTTATTGCTGCGAACATAATATGTATGGATTTGTTGACTGGTTTTTCACACTGCTTGTGTGAGCATATAAACCTGACCTTGATTTTACACACAATCATCTTTTTGGGCCTTTTTTTTGTGTTGTCGTTGAATCTTCCAAAAAATTCCTTCACCTAAAGGTGTTTAACCTACAGAGTAATTGCCAACCCGAAAACATCCCCACTGGCTATCCCAATGGACTTTTTGGTTGTAATTATACCCAGACCAATTTCACGAGTCGAATCTTCATCTAACTATAGCACCTGTTTAAAAAAAGATAATGAGATAGTAGCGGAATAAAACATGGAGAAAATAAATAAAAAGATAGTAGTTGTTTCTATAAATATGATGAAGGAACACAATAGTAATTAGAACTTCATCTGTTGGTTAGGATTATGTCAGCAGTCTCCCAAGAGTGACAAATGACAGCAACCTAAACACTGTTATTTCTCATAGTGTGGGGAATGGATATGGAACTGCAGTTTATAATACACACACCAATAATTATATTGTTAATATGATCCAAACATTTACTAAAGGATCTTTATTTTGTGTAGATGCATGTTGTGTGTTTGTGTATATATACAGATTGCTTCTGTCTGAATTGTTGCCTATTGAGATGTGCAAATTTGTTAGTTACTAGCTAACATACCCGTGCAGAAGCACGGGCGCTAGTTATTATTAAAAGCTCATCACTCAAAGCTCTCTAAAAGAGAGCACTAAGTACTAACTAGCGCTCAACGGCGTTTCTGACACGCATGCGTATAAAGCAGCGTTATACACACCCAGATAGAGATCCCGGCTTATTATTATTATAAAGAATTTATTTATTTATTTATTTAAAATATTGTGCATTTCATAGGAACAAAGCATCTCTTTATACTCTTTATATTAGCTTCACTTGTGAGTGAATGAGTCAGCTGGGAATTGAACGCATACTGACATCTACAGACTTTTATGATAATATCCTGTATAGTCCAATGGACCGCGAAAACGCATAGAATGAGAACCGCATAAATCGAAAACCACATAAGTGATAAATCGTCCAATGTAACAAACAGTTCACAAATAAAATATTGCATAAATCGAAAATGAAATTATTCGAAACTCGCATAAATCGAATATTACATTACCTACTCGAAGATCGCAATAATATGGATTCGGAGAAATCCATAATATTCAATTCATAGAATAATATGAATTAAAATTCGGAGAAATCGAAGATGAAATCACTCAATGTCAATACCACCACTGCTTAACGTTCTGGTGGAAATTTTTGAATGGAAGGTCGTTCTCGGAAATGAATGCCAGGAAAGTGACATTCCATTTAACTAGTCTATTCTTCTCAATATTCGTCCACACCACTCCTGGTGAGACTTCTGGAATGATGTACTCGCATATAATCCAATATCAAATTACTCAAAGTTCATATAAATACGCATAAAGCGAAACTATATATAAAGCGTATTTTTAAAAAATCATCGCATAGATTGAATGAATCAAAACTGGCAGAAACCAAAAACAGAATTACTCAAAAACTCGCATAAATGAAATATCAAATAAACGATTGCCTAAATTTAATTTCGAATAAATCGAATTTCGAAAAACTGGATTCATCAAATATGTATGTACATAACAGTATATCTGTATATAAGATTCTATATAAAGAGTATGGTTGAAAAGCATTTTTAATGTACTCGTGTTTACAGAACACACTTTTTAACGTGTTAGTTTTTCGAATTAGAATGATATAATATTATTTTGTTTCTTGTATCACCATAAATCACAATGTCTAAAGCGGTAAAGTTTTCATTGCACTGGAATTTATATAGAACACAAGTTTTCAACCAAGATAACTGCAAGTATCTTGGCTGGAGTCAATGTTGCTAAGGGCTCTGAATCTGAAGCTTTCATCTAAAATGACATATGCTAAAAACCACCACACAAAAAATGACCCAAAATGGCAAATGCTAAAACCACCAGGAAAAAAAATGTTTAGTCAGATCAAATCCACTTAAAAGGTCACTGTTAGGGTTCAAGATCATGGTTAGTGACTTTAATTTCCTCCTTATGGCAACCTTGAGATTACACCCCCCAAAAAGCCCTGGTCTCATCTCAAGCCTCGCATTTTCATTTCGTATCACGAAATTCGCATTCACGTTTTTCATGTTCCTACGTGACGTTTTCAGGAAAACTCTAAACTGAAACCTGTAAATTAATGACTTACATGCACGCTTTGACATGAAACATGCGAATGCGTTTCATCTATTTTTTCTTCTTCCATTTTTCTGCCCGTAAGGTGAGTTGAGTTTGATGACAACCATTATATCTTCCCAATGTCAATGTCACACAGAATTAATCATATGGAGAAAGTGAGCATAAAAATATTTATATAACTATGTATTATTAACCCATGAAAAGAAGTAAAGTACGGCAATGAATATTCTACAGATATTATACTGTGAAAAAAGTCAAATAAAAATAACATACCATGAATTTCACAGTAATCTTTATCCGTCACTTCATAAAAAAACCGCACGGGTTCTCATGAGTTTTCCAACTACATTGTGAATCCGGTTATTGTGATCACTTTGAGACTATTTTTCTTAATAGTGCTTTTTGATAACAATGGCCGGCTGATAACAATGTACATCTATATAAAACATTAAATATGTACATGTATATAACACATTAAACTCCAATCACCTACCTACCCCTCACTTAGCCCATAACCAATGTCAAGTATAAAAAATAATTATTTTTATAATGGCTAATAAAATAAATTACTGTTGACTCACCGTTGACTCTAGTTAAACCGCCTCCCCCGCTTTTCGCCACAAAAAATAACACAGAACCAATCTTTCCACACATTAATCCGCCCTCTTTAAACCGCCATCCTCGTTCACCGCCAAACTTTTATCGAGTACCAAGCGTGACGGTTTAAAAAAGTTTGACTGTATCATTGTTAATCTTAACGGGTCCCATTTGCTCATGGCCAATAGGCAGATTAGTCCCCGCCACAAGCGGCTTCCCCGTTAATGGATAAGTTTCGGGGGAGGGCTAACTTCAATTACAGTTGACTCTTGGTTGACTCTTGGCCAGTTAATAAAACAATACCGGTACCAATTAATTTTTTTAAAGAGATCGATTACTCTGAAAATCGATCGTAATTATCAATAAATTAATAACAATGCAAAAATTTAGTTATATTTAAATTTAACTACTTTTTTTTTAAAAAAATGTTAACTTCTTTTTTTAAACATTTAATTTAAAAACACGGTTCAGTGAAACTTAACCAGGTGCTCATTGAATAGGGCTCCAAAAAGTTTACGAGAGATTTGGGTGATCGCTTTTGAGTTCACTTTAGCCACACCACAATGCTATAAAAATGTTCAAGAATAGGTGAGATTCATGTAATAAATGATAATGAATATTTAATCACAAAACATACACAAAGTTCATTAATATCAAGTAATGATGAAAATGTGTTACAAAATCAATAGTAAGGTATACATTTGTTCGGTTGAGATCGGCAGCAAATACATGTTTTGTTCTCCCCCCCCCACAAAATCACATACAGTACTATTCGTGATGTTTTTTTTCCTCTAAAACGAGTGGATCACATGATGAATTTATTCAAATATTCCAGGCACCTTACCCTACTAAAACTCTGTTGCAAATAATGAAATCCTGATCTTTTAAAACCCCACCTATTACCAATTTTACTCCCTTTTGAAATGACGGAATGGAAAGCCATCGAGACCTGTTTTTCTATATGGTTGATGAATGGACCTAGAGGATGATTCTGATTTTTCTTGCTGATTTCGTTTTGTTGGCACAGTAGCGCTAATGAATACAGGTTTGTCAGGAGGCCTAGAAATGATCATTACTGTCTGCTGAGAACCGGGATTGGTGACTATTGGTTTCCAGGATGCAAATCCACCGGACTGGCCAGATGTATCTCCTGGCTGAACGAATGAACCGGCAACAGGTACAAGTATGAAGGCTGAACCATTGCCTGAAGGATACTGGCCAACGGGATATTGACCAATAGGATATCCTCCGCTAATTGGAAATCCTATCAGTCCACCAGGATATGATGGATAAGTTGGATATGTTGGATATGTTGGGTATGGCTGGGGAACTTGAATGATCACAGGTTGTACACCGCCTACAGGAATAACTGGAACACCTCCAATCTGACCACCTTGGCCTGGAGTGGTCGTTCCTGTTCCTGATCCACCTGATCCTGAGCCGCCCTCACCACCACCCGTTTGACTTCCATTTCCAGTCGATCCCGAACCACTACCACCTGAACCACCTGTTTGCCCTTCACCACCTGGTGGTGGTGGTTTGACATTGTCACCTTCAGATCCAGGTCCACCACTTCCTGTTCCAGGGCCAGTTTCACCGGAACCAGTTCCTCCCTGTCCTGGACCAGGTTTCTCTCCTTCACCTTTTCCACCCTGACCTCCCTCACCAGTAGCACCAGATCCAGTGCTTCCCTCACCACCGGAGCCACCAGTCTGTCCACCTTCACCTCCAACTTGGCCACCTTCACCACCAGAACCTCCTCCGACTTGGGCACCTTCACCTCCAGAACTGCCTCCAGTTTGGCCACCATCACCACCAAAACCTCCTATCTCTCCACCTGCACCTCCAGAACCTCCTGCAATTGGACTGCCTTCACCTCCGGAACCTCCTCCAGTCTGTCCACCTTCACCTTCAGAACCTCCTCCAGTCTGTCCACCTTCACCTCCAGAACCTCCAATTTGGCCACCTTCGCCTCCAGAACCTCCTGTCTGCCCACCTTCACCCCCAGAACCTCCTCCAATTGATCCACTTTCACCTCCATTAATCTGTCCACCTTCGCCTCCAGCACCTCCTCCAATCTGACCACCTTCACTTCCAGAACCTCCTCCAATTGGACTGCCTTCACCTCCGGAACCTTCTCCAATCTGACTGCCTTCACCACCAGAACCTTCTCCGATCTGACCACCTTCACCTCCAGAACCTCCTCCAACGGATCCACCTTCACCTTCCCCAACCTCTCCACCTTCGCTTCCAGAACCACCACCAATCTGACCACCTTCGCCTCCAGAACCTCCGCCAATCTGACCACCTTCACCTCCAGGACCTCCTCCAATTTCTCCACCTTCACCTCCTCCAATCTGACCACCTTCACCTCCAGATCCTCCTCCAGTTTGTCCACCTTCACCTCCAGACCCTCCTCCAGTTTGTCCACCTTCACCCCCAGGACCTCCTATTTGGCCACCATTTCCTCCAGGGCCACCAGTCTGTCCACCTCCACTTCCACCAGTTGAACCACCTGTTTGTCCTCCGACACTTGGTGGGCAAACACATTCTCCACCCGACCCTGAGCCACCTCCTGGTTTTTCTGTTGCTGGTCCTCCTCCAGTTGTTGGTACTTCTCCACTTGTTGGACCTTCCCCTGTATCAGGACCAGTTGGTCCAGTTGGACCGGTTGGACCTTCTTCACCTCCTGGGATCACGGCTCCTCCAGTACCATCAGGTGGATAAAAGTCTTTGTTTAATTCATAAAATTCTGGTGCTCGTTGGCAATTTACTGTGGGGGCCCACGTGCAAGTTCGTAGTTCTTGATCAAAAACGGTCATGTTTGGACACACATGGTATCCTGCGATACCCAGTGCGTTATGGCAGTGATGTACCACCTAAAAATACATGTTTTCTTCATTCAAAACTTTTCATTTTTATATGAACCTCAATAAACCGTTATATAAACCGTTTTCACCAAGTATCAATTTATTACGTGATGAATCTAAGATTCCTTATTGAGTTTATGACTGTAGTCGTCGAAGAAGAAGAAATTATAAACTAGTATTATTTTAGCTTTAGGCCAGTCATTTTCCCACTCAATCGCCTGTTAAATTTTGCTGAAAATTTATCAGACCAAAATGAAATTTACCTGGCAATCCAACTCTACATCTGCATAAAGACCAGGATGCTCGTGATCTTGACATCTGAACTTGGTAGGAGGAAGATTGTAAGGATCATGTTGGGGATATGGAATGGTGCCGTCCATTAAACCAACAATGGCTGTTGCCAAATTGATTGGTTCGTCGCGTTGAATTTCTGCCTTGTAGTACTGCAGATCAAAAATGAATCTTTAGCTTAATGTGTATTTTTTTTCTGTGATTTTAAAAACTACCACAGAAAACATAGCATACACTTTCTGAATACCACCACCCAAAAAAAAAGGAAGATATTTTAACGGTAGTAATGTAGTAAAATGTTATAGAACACAAGCATAATCAAAATTCCTTACTGAAAATGGTCGAAAAACTGGATTTCGGAAGATTACATATCTTCCATGGGCTGAGGCCCAGAGAAAAACAAACAAAACTAGCTTCTTCCACATTTTTGTTGGAAGACTATAGGTAACCTATAAAGATTAAAAGCCAAATATTACAAGCATATCAAATGTCTTTATGTCAACAACATGTAGGCATTATTTCACAATTAAAGGATCGAAACATGATTTGCTTCAATAGTCGTCTAAAATGTTTTTAAATGGGAAAAATGTTCGTAAAAAAGTTGACTTGCGAGTCTTCAAAGAGGGCTGTAACTCATTTACACGTTGATTTAAGGTAGAAATTTCCTCAAATAGTCGATTTATCTTTCGCAATACTAGTTTTTCCTTAATTTGCATTGAAACAAACTACGACAAGTATGTGTGTATGTTCTTTAGCATAATCCTCATATATTCAAAATGACAGAATAACTCAAAGAATTCAAATGACAAAATAACTAAAAAAAAAATTAAAATGACAGAATAAACTTAATTGACTTCTGAATGAGCTATACAACAAGAAAAACATAATTATTGGCTGTTGTGAGATAAGTCTTTGTCAACACTAACATCATTGATAACAAGTCGCTATACCGATATTTTAACCAAAACTCCAATGTATCATAATTCATAATTTCCTGTGCGAATGTGGATTTCATTGTTTGTCACATATAACAAGTGTATTTACGTTATGATGATTATTAAAAATTGCATTATCTAACATGCAATTAAGGAATAATCCTAATATTAACATTCTGTATTTAAGATTCTGCATGTTAAATACAATAAAACAACCCATTTTAAACAATTGCAATAAACAAGAAACAAAGCTATTTCATAACTGCAGCAACCAATTGAAGGCTTGCCCGGAATAACGTTGCATGTAACAATTCATAGTTTTGAGTAAATGGCAAAAGAAATATTCAGCAACACATAGATTGTCACATATTAGGTGCCCAATTTCGAAGTGATATATGTACGTTTTAGGTAGGTACGAGTTTGTCTATCGACAACACTAGCTCGGCTCCTATACGAAACAGTTTTCCATGATTATCTCAATATTAAATTTTTGTAACATACAACGTTATTCCGGGCAAGCCTTCAATTGTATTTCGAACTTACCACTAGAGAAACATTGCTGCTATTGTTTACATCTAGTAACTGGCTGGGTTCTTCGTGTTTTTGAAGCGTCAAAATATTTTGTTTGTAAGAGTACAACATGTGTATTATTGTACTGATGAACAGGATATAAGTAATGGTGATTGAAGCATACAGAGTCCCTGGAAATGTTCAAAATACAGTATTGAAAATTTGATAATATGTAAGTAAATACAGCAGATTCATCACTCATCACTTACCAAATATAATCCAATATTGATCATATAGAAATTCAGCGAGAGTAACTGTTTTATCAATACTGTCGGAAATGAATTTGCTTCCTGTTAGTTCAAATATAAATCCCAATTCTGCCAAATAAATGCACGATTTTGGATAGTTTTTTAGTTGATGTATCATGTTATTTAATTTCAAATTGCGTTATTGACAAGGCGCTTTGCAACAATTTCACCTTGAGTTATCGTAATGTTTTTCAGTGCTGATAGGTCTAGTTGATTAAATAGATCTGCAGAAATATTATTGACCATAATAATTTCTGACAGGGTGCTTGCAACTAACTGTTGAGAAATAACAGTGATCAAGTTATTTCGAAAAACTGAGTGTTGCTAAAAAAAATTTGAATTACAGTCAACTCCTAGTTATCTAGCACTCCATTATTGTGAATTCTTATGAAAAGACATCATCTTAAATTTTACTATTTATCATGCATCTAGTAAGCTTAGTTATAAACAGTAAGTTAACTCTTGTGCTTCTGTTATAGGCTTTTGGTATTTACACAAAATTTCCATGATCTGACATTACTGCATGATCTTTTTTTTAATGCAGCTAAACAGCATTTTAGATGTTCGAAATTGTGTTAATAGCGTTATACTGTACAATACTGCATTTTCATTTGTTTGTTATAGCAGACTGAAGGCGCGTTTACACGATAATAGTGCTGTCGTGACAGCAACAACTATCTTCGTGTAAATTAGATTACATCAATATCCAAAATATTACTGGAATATGTTTTAATTGTACAAAGCATTCAAAATTAATTATTAAAGGTGACATTAGACATCATTTACATAAAAATAACTGTGACGTTAGTTCATCGTGTGAACGTGCCTTTAATCGTCATATTCGATCAGCATATTTAAATATGCATCATACATCACCTCATATTTAAATAACGGTCATACTTGATAGTTTACAGTTAGAACTTCACAGTGTTATACTGTACAGTCATCAAGACAACGTTTTCACTATTCAATATTAGTTTATTTGTTTTATTTTTATGAAGTTTTGAAAACTCCAGTCTATGAAAAAATTTAGTCGAAACTTTTGTCAGTGGCCTACGGTGAACGATTTTCCAGTAATTTGAATTAATTTCTCACTACGCCCATAAAGGTAGGAAATGATGCATTTATAATATGCAGTATTTAATTTTTAGTTTAAAAAGTAATCATTTAACTTACGGTAGTCACTGTGATGAATCCAATAGTGATACTAACTAAAACTGATAATGAATATTGAAATCCTATTATAGAAATACAAGAACGAACAAATTTGTTAAATTAGCAAAAACATGTAAATTCAAGATCACTTGTTTTTCTGAAACTGGTACAATTTCTTACCTTTTGGGTTCAACTTGCTAAAAGTTTGGGTACAACTTACCCAACATTCGCCTGAGCGATTAGGTTCTAGTATTGCTACATTATCAGTACTACTGAATGATTGAAGTCTAATATCTTCTCTATTTAAAAAGATTCCAGAATTAATTTACATTGCCAAAATTTGTAAATGTAAAAATTAATTTATAATTTTGGTTCTTTCCTGTTATACCCGGGCGAGTTTGAGTTGCTATTTGCTTGTACTTAGTTATGGGTTTATTTTGCAGGTTAGGTTAGGAAAACAAAACAATATCATACATTTAATACGTTTCTTTGTTTTTCCCAACCTAAACTGCAAAATAAACCCATACAAAATTAACCAAGTTTAAAGCAAATATCAACATCAGACTCGCTCCGGCTATAACAGGAAAGGACCATAATTTTTTTCAACATAAACTTGAATGAATTAGCAATTCACTCACCTATGCTTGGAAGTAAGCAAGTTCACCAAGTACATTCTCTATTTAAGAAGAACTCATTACCATTATATCCCTTTGAGAAATATTCGTAACTGTTTGTTACAAGTACAATCTACCTGCATCTTCAATACATATACTTCTGGGTATTTTTTGGTAATTTTTATATAGATTTTTCGACAATATCCATACACAACGACTGTTCCCAAAAGCACCATTGATAATACTGTAAAGATGAGTCCCAAGTTTGGATTGTACTAAAGAAGACGCAATTGTTATTGTGACTAAATTTAGTACTTTTCTGTTACCCAGCCATAGCCGCTCATGATCAACATTGTTTTTACTGGGTTAGGTTAGAAAAAAATACTTAATGATTTGTCAGTAAGCATAATAATACATGTTTAATACATTCATTGAACATGTTTTTAATACATATTTGATTCGTTCTTGTTTTGTTTTTCTAACTTAATTTTCATATTAAGATTATTTGTAGCACATAAAGTGTCAACCATGAGTACTATTAACGGCTTCCACCGGGTAACAGAAAAGTACTGTAAATTTAGACTTATGAGCAAAGATGAGCAAAACGGGAAAATAATCTTGGAGAAATGTTGTTTCTTTCAAAACACTTCTGTATGTTGAGTATAGCTAGTATAGTACTGTATTTGCAAGTGAATACATTAATTAGGTGGTAATAATGTTTATACGTATACAGTATGGTATTAAATAAGCTTTACTCACTGATGTCATTTCATGGTTGAGCTTGATGTTTGAAATCGATGTATAAACGTTTGAAATCAAATAAACCAATACATAAAGTAGACCTGTCACTAAATTGCCATATGTATTTGCTGCAAAGAAAGTGAAAAATGGTCTGCACACAATGCACACAACCGATACCACAATGAGCTGCTCAATTGCTGAAAGATAAATAGAATATATTGATGTAAGGTAACACTAGTATGGTTTAAAACTATCTAATAAATATGTAAAAAGTATGTATAATAATTACTTTTTGCAAAATAGTCATCGTCAAAATCCATATTTCCCATAACTAGAAGACCCTGGACATACGTGGCAGTCAATCCAAATGTTGCTGCTACTATAAACCGATTATTTCTTTCTTCCAAAAAGTTAACAGCACTAAATATGTATAGAGTGATTTTAATTTTAGATGCATTTTTAAATGGTTTTTTTACATAAGACTATAAAACTTCAGCTCCAGTAACTGGAACCAACACACAAGTTCACTACTACATGTACCGGTACTGTACATTATTTCAATTGCTTTCTTCAACTTAGAATGATTTTCACTGATCAATTATTTTGGCTTACATGGTTGTGGGAAACTGATCACTGAGCCAGTTGGGAATTTTATATCTTCGTTTTTTCATGAATGTCACAATTGCACTCATCAGCATCTAAAATTGGAGAAAAACAAAAAATATTCCAATAAAAAAATGTCTGTCGTACTAGACATTTATTTATTCGAGTTTTCACGTGTGATTCTGAAACATGCTTATGCAGGATTATATAAATGGAAATTCTGAACAACTTACTACTATCGACGAAAAAATCAACAGGAATAGTTGAATACTACTTCTCAGACTTTCAATTCTTTCACGTTTTTTTTGTATGGCTTCTATGGTACTGTTCATATCTGTTTCATATGGAATGTTAGTGGGTGCTTTTTGACACAAACTGTATAATGGGTGTGAAGCGTTAACAAAACTACAGTTTTCAGCAACAAAAGTACGTAAGAATAGCGAATTGGGATTCATTTCTTTAGTCACTGAAAGTTGCATGCTATTGCTACCTTGACTTTGCAAACTAGCGTGTTTCCATCATGATAAGATATGGCAATATGGGTAAGTTCTTATCTAAGCTTTGTGTATTTTAACGATCGATGTAACAGCCAAGAACTATATAATCTTTTATTATTTATTTTTTTATTAATAAGTATAATTTTATTTTTTTTTATCATTACTTTCTTTTACCGAATAATTGTCATTGGCTGAAAAAAAACATAATCTAAGAATGAGACAAACTAGCAAAATTAGTTTTGATTAATTTTATTGAGAGTTGAATGTTTTCACTTGATAATTGTTGTTAGAAAGATTTCTAAGTTGATAATAGGTAAAACTATATCTCTTAAAAATTCTTTTAGAAATCCTTGTTTTGGAGTTTCTTGAACTTGTTTGGTCAAGTTGTGTTTTCTATCTTCTTTCAACTGAGGATTTTTTATCAAAGTGTATGCCAAAAACCATTTATTTCTTGCTAGTAGCTCTTGTCTTGGTTTATCTATAAAAACGTGGGTTTTTAATCTTTGAACAAGATTGGATAGAACAATATTTATTTGTTGTTGAAACTTTCAGCTTACCATTGTGTATTCTCAGATTAGAAGAGGTAACATTTATTAATATGATATCATTATCGCCTAGTAAAGTTTCCTTTAGCAACATATCAACAGCACAAACCACAACTATATTACTCTGTAGCATTTCCAATTTCAGTAGACATGCATAATTCCTAAATCCTGAAAAGAATTGATATATGATAAATGTAATTGTTTAGTAAATCTTGGTTAAATACAGCACTAATGTTTTCTAAAAAAACTTATAAAAAAAATTTATTTACATGAATATTAAAAACTTACCTTTATCCATGCGTTCAAATGTTTTGGGAAATATGCTTCTGTCTAGACGTGGCAGAAACCATAAACCGAAGATAAGATTCTTGATGATTCTCATCAGGCATGAGAATAAGCCCAAAAATATGTTATAGAAAAACATGAAATACATCAGATTGTAAAAACCTTCTCTGTGAAAAATGGAAATTAAATAAGAACGCTGTCGAGTGTTGGTTGGTTTATATTAAAATAATTAGAAAATGGATGTTCTATACCTGTTGGCAAGCCCTAAAACTTGTCCTTGTTCTTGAAGGAAAACGAACTTTACAAGAAGTCGTTGAAGTCCTCTAGTTATAAACACCACTATAACAATAGGGCTAAAAAACGAATGTAATAGGGGGTGAATGGTACAGTATATTCGATGCTTTTTCGACATATCAAGTTTGATATTATAATTTCATTCTACTTACAGAACTTTGTCTGCAAGCGATTGTAGTAAAGCCCAAGAGCCGTACTTCAATGGCAAAATAAAAAATTCACAAAGAGTGATGAACAATAATATCAACACCACACATTGTACCAATACACCTAAACGTATTATAAAGGAGATTGTTACACGTATGAACTAGGGTACGGGTACTGATAATTATTTAGTAAAAACACCTACCCCAAAGAAAGTATGCAACTTGGTATCCACAATATTGAATTGCACCAACCTAAAAATTAGAGAATATTTTCAAATATGAAGTACAGTACATTATGTTTTATGTTAGGCTATGTAAGCTTACTCTTCTTATAATTGAAAGGTAAAGGGTGTTAAGTAACATTTTTACAATTTTAAGAAAAACGGGTTTGATTTTGCTTTGCTGTCTATGGACTACTTCACACTTCTTGCACTAATATTTTTTTTTTCGTGAATAATACGTCCATATGGACAATCAGATACAATAAGAAGTTTGATTAATTTGTTTTAACTATACAAGATATGTTTAAAACACTTTTTTTTTTAAGTGAATACAAGTTTTTAAGCATACGGCCTCCCTACAGCAAAAGAGAACCTTTCTAATGGAGAGAGGAAGATCATTCCAATGTTTAATAAAGTTCAGTGGAAATCTTGTCAGGGCGAAATTTGAGTGGGTGCCCTGAAGCTTTATAGTATGCTTGTAGTTGTCACGGTAACCATCGGTTGGGTTGGCCCACGATCGTAGAAAATGCAGAGGGTATTATGTCGGAGAGCCCTTGAAAATTCAAGATATCGATAGTATTTAATCATTTGTGAGATTTTGAGCAATTTGCGTGTTTTCAAAAAAGTAGTAATGGAGCAGTATCGGCTAAGCCCGAATAAAATTCTGATATGGCGGTTGTAGGCCACTGTCAGTCTTCTTATTCGATAAAGGGGGACATCTCCCCAAGTTGGGATGCAATACGTTATTACGGAGTTTAATTCAGTTTTAATATAATTGATTTTTTCCGCATGTGTAAGGGTTTTCTTCATTCTTTTGGTTAAGTACAACATTCGATTTAATCGTTGGGTAATTTGTTCAACATGGTATGCGAAACCCACTCCCTTGTTGATCCAGAGTCCCAATTTTTTTATTGGAGCAGTTGCTGCTTTTTGTGGAACATGTTGGGTGAACCGTTTGGTTTTTAACGGGTTTAATTGTAGCCCGTGCGAGTTACTCCATTTGGTGATTTTTTTATGTCGTCCAATATAGACGCCTCACAGGCCTGCCTCCACCAACTGGATAGCGATATAACAGGATATTGTCATCCACATAGGTAAAAACACGGCCTGTTAGGGGGAGATCATGTATGCCCATGGCAGCTAAGCCGTAAAACAGGGTAGCATTGGGACTCCCCTGTATGACCCCGTTCTCTGAGGTGGTGCTGGTATCCTGACTATCTCGGATTGTGAAGGTCCGGTTATTAAAATAGCTGTTTAAAACGTTAATAATTTAGGTTGATACTCCTAGCGCTATGCAGGTCTGTATCACTGAGTGTCTATGGAGGCAGTCAAAGGCTTTGGTCAAATCGGTCATTATGATAGTGTGGTATAAAATTTTGGGGATGATTCCGATACTAATATATGCATTAGTTGTAGAATAAGGTAATTTGCAGATTTATGTGGGTTAAAGCCGTATGCATTTTGGTGGAACGTGATTATGGCGATCCGTTGTAGCTCGGCAAAAAGGACTTTATCTATCACTTTGACTATCAATGGAAAGGATGCAATGGGTCTGTATGAAATAAGTTTTGTAGAGTCTCTTCCTTTGTATTTTGGAAAAATTGTGGCTTGTTTAAAGTATGCTGGATTTACTTGAGTTTTCCTGATGAGTTCAATAATGTATTGAATTATTTGTATAAAACTAGGTAATATATTAGTCGCTACTAGAGGATTTAGGGTGTCTTTGCTGACATCATTTGGTTTTAAGTATTTTGACACGATAGATGGAATATCCGTGTTGGGAGGATCGTTGCAATCGTCGGGAGGGAGGTAAGTCAGGTCTAGGGGTTTGAATGGTGCTGAACCTGTGCCTGTTGGATCATTGCACCACTTTAGATAGGTTAGATGTTGGTTGGGACTGAGAGTGATCTTTGGGGCACTTGTCTCATGGTCAATACACTTCCAAAGGAAGTTTTTTTTTTTTTTCAATGAACCGTCTTTTATTTTATTTTATTTTGTTTTTATATTCTTTTTTTATGGTGGTAAGGTTGGTAAGGTTATTAGTAGATTTGTCGACTGTATGCCGAAAAAAGGCTTTGTTGAGTTTATGTTGTAAGTAGGTGAGTTCCGAGGACCACCAGACTTTTTTGTTTTTATTACTCATTGGCTGTTTTAAGAGTCAATATCTTTGCACATATTGTTGTTTTGTTCAAAATTATGCGTCAGGAAGGTAGAATTTCACCTAACACATTCGAAAATGCTTCCAGGTCACTTTTGACAAAAATGTTACTTCACAACCTTTTACAACCGGTCCTTCAATTAATTGCTTCTATTAAAATGACATCACACCAAAACTTCTGTATTAATAGAATGTACTCTGTTAACCAGACTAGATTATAATTTTAAACCCACTATCTCTTGCCACTAACAAAATAAATTAAGCTTATAGTATTACTTACCACTATAGATACATTCCTAGTGTTTTTCAACTGAAGTAACCGATCTGGTTGTTCATTAATTTGTAGGCTCAAAACATTTTCTTTATATGATTTAAGCATGTGTAATATCGTAACAATGAATAGAACGTATGTAACGATAAACGACGCATAGATGGATCCTTAAACAATGGGGAAAACGTTTATTATTTTTTGTAGCCAATAATAGAATTGTTGGAATGAAACGTGTATTTTATTTAATTACCAAATAGTATGTTATATTGGTCATAAAGGAAGTCATACATTGTAATCGTCCAAGCAGTTTTGAAGTTGATTTTTAGGACCTTTTTAGCAAATACTTGTACCACTTATCATTGAAAGGAAAAGGCTATTAGTACTTTCACACTTTATTATACTAAGTGAGTCTTAGAAAAATAACTTCTGTACCGTAGATACCAACTTATCGTCAAAGTTTCTTGTTGGTTATCTCGGTTTTGTACCACAGACAGTGTGAGTTAAGTGTAATAATAATACTTGGTAATGTTATTTCGATAGGATTTGGTACTATCGAGGTAATTTCAATGAATTGTAATTGTAATGTTACCATTAGGCATTGTGATATTGTGTAATTCTCCTTTCTTCCTAATATCTTCGAAAACTTTGTCACAAACGTTGCTTAGACAGATCATAGGAGTCACTAGACCAGATATCAACTGCCATATAAATTTCAGCAAAGTTTATATCTTTCACTGAAATACAGGATAACTTGTATAAGTTCTATTAGAAATTAGAACTTACATATGTCACTGAAACTAATCCCACGGTGACACTAACTAAAATTGATAATGATAATCGAAATCCTAGTGCGGAAAAATTGTGGTCAATTGAAGTTTAGTATTTTTTTAGGCAAAGTTTGATATTTTTTAGATATATTTCACATGGTAGTTGTCAAGTAATTCCCTATTGAAAAGTGCTAAACTTGACTAATTAGGTTATTGGTCGACTGTAATGAAACAAGTATTACTGTGGACCTTAAAATGTGATAAATTGTTTCCAATAATAAAAGTTTACATACGTACCGATTTAAAGTTCACATATAATTGTCCACCGGTGTCAGTAATCGTCTGGAATAGCCTAGACTGACTTTAACAGAAACTTCGTGTATGTTGGTCATTCATGGACCATGCTGATACAGCCAACCGTCCCACGTGTGCAAAAGGAGGAGGAACATCATTTTTCATTGAAGATATGTTGTTGACTGTTCCAAGTGGACATACTAGGCCAAACATCATCATCTAGCATGGTTAGCCATTCCCAGATAATTACAGAAACCGATGGACAACACTGGTGCTTATGTGGATTATTAACACTGGGGACAATTTCTCATATTGTAAGGATCACAGTAAAATTTGTTTCAATATAATCGACCAAATAATGAGTGAAGTTGTTAGCGCTTTTCAATAGGGATTTACTTTCCAACCTCTATGTAGGCCTATATGGTTTTTTTGTTCACCTTTTGTGTTACAATAGACGTATTTTTTCCAGTAAGTAGCCGATTTTTCTTTTAATTTTTCTAGTGTTCGCAAATCAACTGGTAGAACTTCAGTTCTAAAGAT
>JAQIWH010004453.1:0-16963 GCA_034695005.1 Cryptops parisi | reverse complement strand
CTGTTAACCTCTGCAAGTTGTTGTGCGCATAGTGCATTTGATACGTTCACTATTTTATCACTTGGGCGTCTGTTTAGGCAGTTTTCATTTCACTCCAATTGTGTGTGTGTGTGTGTGTGTGTTTTTTTCTTTTCCCATTAAGAATGTGACTAATCAGTTAAACTCACACCATATGGGTTGGATAATTTATTGTTTTAGTGTGGAACTAATCTGGTTGAAATTAATCATTAGACGCTCGATTTTGAAAAGTTAATTTGGGTAGGTGCCTACTGTGGTTACAACTAATACTGTATTACTGAATTGTACACATACAAAAATAATATATGCAAAAAAAATATACCTGTCAAACAAAGTCATAATGTTTTGTTTATAATTAAATTTTTTGTTTTGTTTACTTTTCTAAAATATAATATAAAAAGTAAATTCAAAACTGTTGTTGATCATGTTTTGTTTATTTTCCACGGCTATCAGTTTTTTATAGTTTTTATTATTCTATTTACAGGTCAGTTGTGGATTGGGACTGGTGGAACACCAGGTAGGAAACAAAAATCTATTTTGCTCGATTTTTTGAATAGGTATCAAATAATTGTAGTTGTTGTATGTTTATGTATGAGAGACAATTGTTTTGTGATGTTTCGTTTTTCCCTTTCCAAGCCTATTCATCTTCTAGTCTTCGAATTTCATGTGCAGAAATAAAAAGGATTAACATGAGTTATTATTATATTTTTTTTTTCAAGTTTGAAAATCCTAATCGTACCTTAACCCATTAAAACAATGTTGCGTAACCATGAGTAATTATATTGCATTAAAAATTTATTTTTCATTCGACAAAAATTTGAGCGGAGCTCTTTTGATGATAGATATATAATTTTCTTGCAAAAATTCATCTCACAAGTAATCCTTATCTGATTTCAAGTAGGAAATGAAAATAAAGGTTTGTTTTAGGTTATAAACATAACCTAAACTTAGTGTGTAAAAGCAGAATTTAAGAGTTTTGGTGTTGCTATAACTTCGAAAGTAGTTGGTGTTTTCTGCTGGGACTAGATAAATGAATATATGTTTATATATATATATTTTTTATATATATAAATTCGGTCGAGTTTTTGTTCTTGAGTCAATCATTAAACTTGGAGCTCAAATGGAAAACAATTAGCTGCTGGTATAGTAGTGTGTATATAGAATCTGCAGCTCAGGTTGCCTATTAAATTTTCATGGAAATATGAATCATTTTATTTCTCATTAACGCCTAGATCGAAAGAAAAATCCATTTAATTAGCCACAAATTAAAATTATAGGACAAGCAATCACGTTAATTAATTTTCACTCATGCATGTAGATATCGTAGCCTACTACATTACATACTCACACTTTCGCGATGTTTAGTGACTACGTATTCGTATGTACAGTACATTGGAGAACAGGAACTAGCAGTTGGCTTACATATATAAGCTTACATAGTAAAACTTAAGCTTAGAATGTATAAAATAGACGGTTTTATGTATAACGCGTATTTTGTAAAACATACTTTTTTTGTTTATAAATCAAAATAACTGCACATAATTGAACTAAAAGTACAGGGAGCTAAAACTAAGAACTAAAAGTGCACTATTGAATCTTCAACAGTGTCATTCAGTTAAACAAGAAATGTTGAAAATTTATGGTGGAAACTCTATATCTTACTATATATTTATTGTACTATGGTATACATTTATATAATTGATAAGGATTGCCTTGCCGATTCGTGAAACCCATCGGTAGTAGCCTACTTATCGCATGATTATAAATTCTGGTTCAAAAGTATAGTGTCCATCCCGAACTTCTAAAATTGTCACTCAATTGTCATTAGAGTGAACCTCTAACATTACAAGAAATGTTAAAGGTTCATGGTGGTCACTCTATATTTCACTACCCGTATGTATGTATTTATTGTATTATAGTACCGGTATATGTTAACATAATTGTCAGGGCCTGGTGTTAAAGGGTGTTAAGTAACATTTTTACAATTTTGAGGAAACGCGTTTAAAGATTTAAACTTGTCTTTGCTGTTTATAGCAAAGACAAGTAGTACTTAGTTTAGTACTTAGTACAAGATTAGTACTTCACACTTTTTTGTACTAATATTTTTGCACACCTTGCTGTTTTGTTCAAAATTTTGCATCAAGAAGGTAGAATTGCATCTAACATATTCGAAAATTCTTCTAAGTCATTTTCGACAAACAATTTTCCACCTTATTACACCAGGCCCTTCAGTTTATAAGTAATCGACAACCTTGTTCGTACCGTGCAATTATAAATTCTGGTTAATAGTTATACTATTTAATAGGGATAACAATATGCTGAGTTATCGGTGGATATAAGTTTTATTTATATGTAATATTTTTTTGTATTTGAAAGTGTCAGTGTGGTTGCTTTGTGATAGTTAAGGTCTATAGTTGATAAGAGTAAAGAGGTTGGTTTTGAAACCATCTCTTTTTTGGTCATAGATAACGAAATGTCCGTGTTGTCATTTATTGGCACTAACGGTTGGCCAAAATTGCATTTGTGGCCATCGGACAAGAGTGTCTCGGAAACGAAGGTTTCGTAGTAGTAGTAAGTAGTATTATCTGTACCCGGTACTAGAAATAAAAAACGACATTCAACTCTATAGGGCGAGAGGTTGAATAAAACGATTTCAACAAATAAAAAATTACTTTCAACTCCACCTATTTAATACTGGTCCAAATTTTTTTGTTTAATTTGAACGGATTATGTTAGTTGGAAATCTAATATAAATCATTTGTAGTCGAAGATGTTCTTCCGAAACTCTTTTATTGTGTTAATTGGAAGATAAGAAGAGTTTGTGTTTTTTTTTATATATAGTTTTTATACTTTTTTTAGGGGGCTTTCACCTTCAAAAAAAAAGACGAAAGAGAAATATGTATAGAAAAAGTAGTAGTCTTTAAAAGTTTGTGGTGCATCCTTGTAACAGAGGCATAGTATAGGCGCGTGCATAGAATAATTCATTACTGTCCGATTTTTTTTTGGTCTCGCACTTGATAAATTATTTTGTAAAGTAGTTTACGGGACACGAACGTGATGAGTATGAACCATTGGAAGACTCGAGAGAATTTATTTGTGTGTTGGGTAGATTATTAAAAAAAATGACCTTGGAAAAATTATTTTATTTTTTTTGTGTTTTTTTAAGCATACATGTAGTTCAATGTTCGGTTGTTTGAAAGCAGTAAGAAAAATGTTCAGAAATGTGTTCATCATGATTCATATACCGTGATGAGTAAGCTGAAGGCGTTAATCTTGGGAATTCTAGAACTAATGTCAATCATTTGCTACCATACTTTGAGTGTATAGGCTAACTACATAGTTGACTAACAATTTAAAAGTAATTAACGTATGTGTTTTAATGATTGATTTTTTACATATACCGTACTGTTCCTGTAATTTAATGTTAACTGTGGATATGTACCTAGTTACGTTGAATCAACTATATTTTTTGTTTATTTTATGTAAAACAAATTGACATAGAGCAGGTACTATATTATTTGCAATTGTGACCCGCCTCCTGGCCGAATGTTTCCATAGCAACACGTATGTAACAGAAAGTACTTTACAGTAGGCCTATATGAATTTAAGTAAAATTATAACAAGTGCGTTCACTGTGTTTGAAATACAAAGAATAATTGAAGGGCCTGGTGTAAAAGATTATTAAGTAATATTTTTGTCAAATAATGTCCTCGACGCATTTTCGAATGTGTTAGGTGCAATTCTACCTTCTGGACGCATAATGTTTAGTGAAACAGCAATTATTTCGAATGTGTTAGGTCTACCTTTCTAATGCATAATTTTGAGCAAAACAGTGCAACGATATTAGCACAACAAGTGTAAAGTAGCTCATACAGAGCAATGCAAGTTCAAATCTTTAAACGCGTTTTCCTCGAAATTGTAAAAATGTTACTTTACACTTTTTTTAAATCAGGCTCTTTAATTCATAGTTTTGAAGTTGAATAGCATCTGGAAAAATATACTATACTATACTACAAAAATTTTCATAATGTACAAAATGTAAAATATTTTTTATAATGTACAATATTAAATTTCTAGCTGATACGTCAAATAACGTACAATATTAGCACCAATTTTGTGCTTTAAGAATAAAATGAAAATACGGTTACGCCTATTCAGTAATAAAAATATTTTTCTTTACTTACCCTTATGGTTTATATTCCACTATCACGTTGGTCCTCATCAAATGATCCTATACTTGCATCTTGATCATCGGTCTTAGATAAGAAGGATCTAAGTCGAGATTCAAGGTTTTCCTGGCTCACTCACCACTAACTAACAAGCGAGTCAAGGAAACGCACATGTGAGGGTCTAAACAGGAAGTATCGAGCAACGTCATCATCGGTCTACTACTACTAATCCTTCCTTGTAAGTGGAAGTAAGAGGCTACACAATTGCTCTCATAAAAAAAAACGAGTTTCTGTTTTAACCCCTTCGCGCCCTTATTTACCCCGCAATAAAACTCGAGAGGTCGCTTCGCGTGACAGACTCTGTGAACTTGGGCCATCTTTTGACCAGAATAACCCCCTCTTGTCTTTTTTCTTTTTTTCTTTTTCTAGCGGTTTCTGTTGTACCCCTCCCCCTCGTCTATAGGGTTTCACACACGTGTTAAAAAGATGTCAGGTTGTGAGGGTAAGGTAGTTGTAAGTGGCTGTTGGATTTGGTCCTGTGACTACGAGGAATTACGTAAAAGGTCAATGGACTTTTTTTTCAAAAAACTTTAAAAAATGGGGGTAAAGGGGGATGAGTGACGTAGACGAAAGACTGGCCTTTATACAAACTTGTAAAAAATTTACCCCTTTTAAAAAAAAAGGTTCTTTTATTCGCTGTTGTTATGTCTGGGAGCGTTGAACTGTGCTAGAAAATCAATAAAAAACACCACGGGTGTCGAACGTCAAAAACTCTTCTGTTTTTTTACGAGTGGATTCTTATTTTTAGCACTGGTCAAACATTATGTCAAACGTTTGTCACACGCGTTGTATGTCATGTCATGGAATGTGGATGTGTCGTTGAGAGCGTTTCATTCGTAGACGGGTTCTTTTTTGTTGTTTAAAATATTTTTTTTTAGCTTTTGTTTTACCTCAAAATTACATTGGTATGAGTCAATATTGAGTAAGCATTAGACTAATTTGAGATTGCCTTTCACTACTCCAATTGAGATTACACGGTTATTAGTGTGTTAGGTATTATAGAGTATGTGAACGCATGGGATGTATTTTCACAGAGTGAGGGACAAATTTTTTCCCTATTTTTTTTTCTGGTTTATCATCATGTCTCCCCCGTTCTTGTAAATTTTTTTTTGTTTACCACCGACTTTTTTCTCTCTCTATATGTTGTCAATTGGTCGTGAATGACCGAGCGAAAATGATTCGCGATTTTTCGCATGTTATCATCGTCCGGTTGCGAGCCATTCTTTGCACGAATAAGGGGAATTAGAGGACCCTAAAATGATGGCTAGCGTTTCTCTTTGATGTTGCCAAATTCCGCTTAGTTTTGAGGGGTCAATTCTTTCCTCTCTTTTTTTTTTGCGTAGCTTCACCCCCATCCCTCTCGAACTTAACACATCGATTTTTATCTCCAACGACAGAAAAGGTTTTCCCCCCACCCTCACCCGTTATATAACGGGCTCTAAAACCAATTAAGGATTGCTATAAGGGTTTGCGACGTAGACGTGGAAAACATTATGTGACAAAGTTTTTCAACAAGAATTTAAGTACCGGTACACTATAGTAGCTGTATATGGAGCATTTCGCACTACTATATGATATTAACTGTAGTTACAAATAGTAACTTAGAGATTTTTCATGTAGACTTTCTTTTATGGATTACTATGTTCGAAATTCAAATGACGTTTTTAGCAGGCTTATTAGGCTTACAATAGAGCGAATAGCTGAGGTTCAACTTAAATTGGTTTTAAGATAATATTGTTGCTTTTTTTTAAGTAAGTTTTCTTTAATTTTTTATTTAGTCTAATAAGTTTTCTTTTGGGTCAGTAATACATAAAATAGTGATTTTAGTGTAGCCGATACAAAATTATCACGATACAAAAATATAAATTATAAATATAACTATATCACGAACAAAAACGGTACTGGGTTTCGAATTATTTTGTTGTAAATTCATACATTATAATTGTGAAAAGGTGGCCTTCAGGTTTTAGAACAAGTTTAAACATAACTTATGTATGAGCTTGATTTTCAATTAAATTTAAATAGCTACAAGTAAACGTCATATGAGCGTAACTTACACAATATATACAGAAGCAGGAGGAATCAGTTGACTTGATATTAAATTTGTTCCAATTAACGTAACGTACAATTAAAATTACATAAAGGTTTGAAGATACAATAGTCCACTGTTGTTTTAGTGTGAAAACACTTCCTTATAGTTTTGGCCTCGAGGTCTTTCCAAGACCTTGGCTAAGTTACGACAGAAAATCCCAGTTTTCTCAGAGAAAATTTTAAAGGGGGGTACTGGGAACAGAAGGGGTTTTTATAGTGTGTAGGGGTTGTTGTTTGTTGTGTGAAATGCTCCATGCTGCGCGCCAACAGCAACACTGCCCTGGATTTGATTACAAGCACCATAGAAGGGGGTATATAGTGTCTTGTAACAGCAATAGTAGTATAGCACATAGCGTGTTTTTTATTTCGATGTATGTGATTTCTTGTGTGTCCACTGATGTTCTTCTTCTTTCCCCTACTAGCCAACAAGAAAAAAAAATAAATAGATGAAAAAGAAAAGGTTTATCTGACAAATCGAGCGAATGGGTCTAATAGCCCCTGACTAAAGTAAATAATCATGTGTTAATGACTCGTAGGCGTGGATTACTCCGATTACAACCGAACCTAGGGTCCTATAAAATGAGTGATGAACATACCCCCAAAAAAAGCGGATTAAAATCCATGTGCTTTTATTTTCAAAGGGGGTGGTGAAAGTGGAAGAGAGGTGGTACTGACATGGATGATTTTTATTTATTTTTCGAAATTATAAATACGGGTTGTTGTTTGTTTGAATCCGTTTGTACGATGTCTCCGGGGTTAACTCATTAGCATCCATGCAACGGCGTGCTGATTAAAATCTCACAGTGGTGGATGTTGCATAAAAATGCACTCTAAAAAATTGGGATAATCTCGTTAGCCTCGTTCTGTCTACGTTGTTGTGACCATTGGAAACGATGGCTGGGAGGTGTTAATTAATGTTTATGCATCGACTTGGTTTCTCTTTCCGATGAAGTTGTTATCAAGACGAGTAGGGGGTACAAGTATACTTGATATTACAATCAAAAGTTTTTCTTTACATTTTAGTGATATGTGAATTTTCAATGTCCGATTAATATTTTGGTAAGTAAATGTGGGTTTGCATGGTAAACTCGCTTGTGACTCCAATAGTTGTTGTTCTTAACTAACCTAAACTGTCAACTAGGCAGTGTTCATGGGTGTTTATGGGTGTTTATGGGTATGTTTACCAGTTTACGTTAATTAAAAAACTAAATACAATACTTTTTTCACTGACCTGAACTAGTATCTATACTTTATAGACAGGGTAGTTAAAATCAACAACTAACAGTAATAGCCGTCACAAGCGTTATGCAAAACCATCAAGTATAAATATTTGTTCTAAACAAAAATGACCTATAGATACAAATGAAAAACAATGCTAAAATTGAAAATTCTACATTATAATTAGGTTATAAATTAAGAAGGCAGCACGTGATCACGTAGGTGACTTGTTTACATTAATCTGATAAAACCCTTGTTTAAGTTCATACTGTAAGTTTTGTTACAACTTTTTTTTATAAACTAAATATTTTCGCTAAAACATTTAAAAGTAAACATTGCTAAAGATTGTCACATTGCTAGTTTGTGTTATGTATTCGGCAGTCATCCGTAATTGATCGTTAAAGGAAAATCAATCAATCAATCAATCAACAAAATGTCGTTTTCATTTCTAATTAGACATTAAATCAGAGCACATTCAAAAATATTTACATTGTGCAGAAGTTAACTATAAATAGCACTATCAAATCATACTACATCTTTATTCCAAGTAGGCTTATGTATGATAGTAACTTGTGATTTGATGATGCTATTTATGGATAAGTTCTACTTAAATTGTGTAATGTAAACAATTTTTTTAATGTGTTTAAGATCTAATTAGAAATTAAATTTGCTGATTTGTTTTAAACGCATTTCGTTTTAACGAAATGCGTTGTGTTTAAGTTTATGTTGTGTATTTTTGCGTCGGCTTTAATTCAAGAAAAATAATGATGAAACGAAAAAGGTTTCATTAAAGGTCGAGAAGAACAAATTATACGACTTAAATTTAGTTTTAGTTGTTTTTTTAACAAAAAAAATAATCAATTTATATCATGCTCGTTTGACGCGGTACTGTTCCTACTTTTTAAAACACACAAGGCATAAAAAGTTAATTAATAAAGTCAGCAATGTACAGAAAAGAAACAACAAAAAATTTGAAAGTGAAGAGAGTGTGGGTTACTACTTGTCTCATTAGTTTTACGAAAGAAGAAAAATACTATATCAAGCGAGAAGATAAGAAACTTATACGACTTTTCTTGAGTTAGAATAATGAAAGGAAAAACCCTCCCCAAATGATTCTTGAACTTCAACTATACACATCTAGGTTTGTTTTGAAAACGGTGTGTGTAAGGAGAATAAACGAAATTAAGCAATGATGATGGTTAAAAAGTGGACCTGGAGGCATTTCTTGTGTAATTAGTAGTACATGGTGTTTGGGGTTTGTTTAATTTTTGTTTTTTCGAAATTGATTTTTGAACATCAGAGGTGAGAGAAAGAGCATTGAAACAGTTTTTTTTTTAAAAAAGGATTAAGTTACACGTGGAACTTCGATTGATGTAACCGAATAGCTTTGGTGTAGAAATACACAATATAACGCTCATCAAATGACGTGTTTAAATAGAATAAATTCGCGTTCACTTTCTCTTTTTCTTTCTTTCGATTTTTGTCTATATTTTCGGGGTTTTTTCACATACATATACATTCGTTTATCCAGAATTTCATATTAGTATATCTTTTTTTTTAATGATGTTTCTAGCCTACAGCGGGGTTACTCATGGATCGTTTATAGGGACTCTTATGTTTAGTGTTATATTAGTTAGCTGTTGTGATCATTTGGATTGTACTATTGTACACAATTAGCTGTTTTAATTTTAAATTTATTTAAAAGTTGTGAATTTAATACCGTTCTTTCTAACTTAGTTTGTTTTATTTACAAAATTAATTTTTGTAAAAAAAAAATTAAGTATAACCTTATAATGCTATTTGCTATTAATATATAATAAGTAGATATATTGCTATTGATAAATAATTGATATAAGGATTAATATTAGGTTGTAAGTTTAATGATTTTTTTATATTGGTATTTTAAATTTTTATGGATAACATTCTGTGTACATTTAAAATTAATACCAGCTATTGACAATAACAAGTAACAAAAACTATAGCATCAAATCTTTCAATGTTGTTCAACACCACTAAAGAAATAATATATTTATAATTGTATATAATTTATATTTCATTAGAAAAAAATTATTGTATATTATAGGAAATAATTATTTCTTTAAACATACTTTGCTTTTTTTTTAAAGTTAATAAACGGTTTCTTTCAATTTACCGTACCTGACAAAAAATCATTTTAAAATACACAATAAATGTAGGACGCATTTTGATGTACAATAATAGTATTCCTTCTTCAGTGAATTACGTATTATTATTATTGTTATTAAACTCAACATTAACTTTTGCACTTTGTTACTTTGCAGTATTCATACTACTATAACTATTTAAACTATCATACTACCATGCTATTTATACTTCCATAAGTTCATGTACATACACACCGAGCTTTTAAATACCGTATTTTTAAGGTCATCCAAAATGATGTAGTGTTTAATTTACTTCACTAGTAAAAGGAGGCGTGTCAATAATGACGGAAAAAGTAAGATTCATTGTTGTAACTTCACGTAAGCTCGTTCACTTACTGTTTACATTCGTGTTGTTGTGGAAACATTCGGCCCAGTCACAATGCATATTGTGTAGTCGATAGCTTATTAGACATTTGAAGAGTTATTTATCTTATTTGGGTATTTTTCTTTTAACGTAAAAGCCGCTTGTAGCGCTAGTGGTTAGGCATGGTTATTGTTGTTTTTAACCTAAACTAGTGTCTATGGGTATAGATACCAGTTTAAGTTAGTTAACAAATACAACACTTAATTTATTATGTTTTCATTTGTTTTCTCTAATCCAAATTGTAACCTACACCCAAGCGCTACAAGCAGCTTCTCCGTTAAAGAAAAAGTACTATCATTTGTTTTTATATAAAGAGATTTCAGCGTCACTTACCTGAACGATTGATAAACAAGACAAGGAAAAACAAAACATTTTCAAATGGAAAAGTATCGATCGGGTAAACAAAAAACATTTTTCTTTCTTTCTTCGTTCTTTCTTTTTAAGTGAGATTTTTTAAAACCGTTTTTCTTAGTGCGTTCTTCGTGATAATTGAAACTTTGATGGAGGGTCATTATTTTTTAATGGTGGCATCTCGTTTTTTTTTTCGTGAACAATTTTTTAAACAAATTTGGCGTTCTCGTTATTATACGGATTGAATAAATGAATGAATGAATGAAAGATGAAAAGAAAATCTTGAAGAAATGAAAAAGTTCGTTTTCTGAAATTGGTTCCGAGATATAAAAATATTTCCGTAAGGAAGGGTTGAGATTAAATATTCATTAGGAGAAGACACGCACACACAAAAAAAAGTGAAAGGGTTGACAACATTTCGAAAGGGAAGACGAACAGATGGAAAAAAAAATATTTTATTTGTGGAAGAAAAAAATTTTTTTCGTTGAATTAGATTAAACGAATGAAACTTTCCCTCTCCACAATCACGTGATATGGATCTATAGAAATTTGAGACCTATATACGAACGCCCACACGCGTAACATATAATCTATTCTCACGTTTCGGACGTGTATTAAGAACATTCCTTTTATTCTCATTCTCTCTTTATGTAAATTGAAGTTGCAAAAAAAAATCCTTTTCAATGTCTCAATGAAGTTATGCATAATATGTTGAACAAACCATTTTTATTTGTTTACAAAACAGGATAAGTATTGTAGGTGGCTGGGGGGGTCATGTAATTTAACCGCGTTGCATCCTCTGGCTTTTTGAATACGAAACGTTGGGCACGCCAAGTCGTTATTTCCACTTCCGGTACGAATATCCTGAGCTTTGCACGCCGACTGACATTTTCGAACGTCGATTACAATCTGAAAGGGTAGGCTTACATATTTCAATGGTAGAATAACGTCATCAGTTGTATACTGTATACCGGGTGTCCCAGCCAAAGATTACTAATTTTATACTCGAATATAAATGAAAATTTTGAATTTTGGATATAATAGCATCTTGAGAGAGGGGGGGGATCTTTCGAATGGTGTTATTTTCATTGACCTTGAAATTAATTTTTAAAAAATGGCATTGTTAAATTTTAATCAATGCGTTGTAGGTATCGAGTCATATTTAGAAAGTTGTAGGCAAGCACCCATATAGTCAGAATCGACTGTCGTTTAATTTATTTCCAACAATCTAACTAAAAAAAAGTATTCAATAATAACGATTACAACACACCGTCTGATGCAGCAGATTCACTGCACAGCAAGAGTTGGATTCAGTGAAGCTGCTGCATTAACATGGCGTGTTGTAATCGCTATTATTGGATATTAGTTTATATTGTATAGTATATTGGATATTAATTGTTGGAAATAAATGAAACGACAGTCAATTCTGACCAGCCTATATGATTTCTTGCTTACAACTTTTTAAATATGGCTTGATACCTTCGACCCATTGTATAAAAGTTAATAATTTTTAAAAATTAATTTCAAGGTCAATAAAATAGCACCAATTGAAAGACCCCCCCCCCTCAAGATGCTATTGTAGTCAAACTCAGAATTTTTATTATACAGTATTAGTTTTTTGAGTATAAAATTGGTAAGCCTTGGCTGGGACACTATGTATAGTATATAAACTCGTTTTAATACACTTGCTTGTTTTAATCATTACGCCCCTAATCCAAGTAATAAATAAGTATGCAAGGTGTCTCGAAAGTCGTCATACATAAAATAATATGTGTTACAAGTATTTTTTGTAATCTTTATAAGTAATAAAAAAAAATTCTCCAAAAAAGTGTTAAATTTTCTTATTTCTGAAGATTTTGGAAGCACCCTGTATACTTATTCATTGTTTGGTTTATTATATGTTGTTCTTTGGTCAAACTCATTCTTAGATGAAAAGCGCATTAGCTATGTATGAAGACTTTCGCGTCACCCTGTGTATTTTAAATATTTTTCGTATCAGTCATCGTTGTTATTGGAAAATTCAAATCCAAGAAAAGGATCTAATACGTACAATTGATCTTGTAAGAAATTCGAATCTAAACCAATTTACTTCCCGTGCTGTATCACGGGATTCATTACTAATACTCATATATTTATAAACAATTTTTTTTAGACAATATATCTTATATATATAAGATTCTTGAGTATGATATCGGTTTTTGTGGTTTGCCTTCTGCTAGGGTTCTCAGGTCGGAAACCCATCATTTATATCTGATCAGTGAATCGAGTTTATTGAAAGCTATACATTGTGAACTTTGTGAACCATTTCTAAGCGTTGACGTTTTCTTCTTTTCTCTCCTATTCTTGGATTGGTAGCTATAGAGAAAACAATTTCTCCCATTTTCTTTTATTTTATCTGCAGATTGAAATAAAGATAAGGATACGGAAGGGGGTGATTTTTTATTTTATTTTATTTTATATATATGTATTTCGTTTGGTGGGTTTGTTTCAAATGTAAGGTTAGAAAGAAGGAGAAAAAAATACTAGAAATGATCAAATATTAATGCACAGTTCCGTGTTTTGCACTAAATCACTTGTTTTATTATAGTACATAGTCCGACCGGGTGTTGTAACACGTTCATCAGGATTTTTTTGACATGTTGGAAACAGTGTTAAGGTTACTAGGAAAAATCTTGTCTCGTAAATAAGAATAAAGACACTTATTTTTATTTTTCAAAAAACTTGTACTACCTTTAGAATGTTATTATTACTAGTCCACTACGACTATTGCTGCTCCTAAGAGTGTTGAGAAGTAGAAATGATGGCAGCCAAAAGGTGATAAAATGTTGGTATTTAATTTTTTATTAATGTAAGCTACATGGGTTGCCATGGTTGTCTTAAGAACATCCCGGTTTTAGAGGTTTCAAAAGATGTTTTTCCGAGTGAGAATGGAGCCTATGAAATAAACGGGTAATGTTATGTAATATACTTCATAACACTAAGGAACAATGAAAATGGAACAAGAGAGCGAGACGTTTAATATGCACGTACGTTTATGACGTTCAATATAAACAGTCGTTTAAGCTATAGTTTGGTTTTGGCTCAATAGGTGTCACAGTTAGCATATCGGTGAAGATCACTTACATAGTATCATACGTTATTAATTTCAATTATTGGTGATTAATTATTATATAACTAAAGTTGAAAATAACTATGGTTAATTATTTGGGGGTTACGTGAACATGTATCAATTTTGTAGTAAAATCAAAACAAACATCAAACAAAAAATATTGCATCGTTTTGTTGCAAGATAAAAATGTTTGTGGTGGTTTTTGCGAATTACTTATTTTGGTTTATCGTTATCTTGTTTGTAACGATGTTTTTTTTTCCTTCAAATAATCTCGTGTCATTAGCTTGGTGTAAACAACGAACGCGAGTTTTGTTTTGAACCATGAGGCTCTTGGAGAAGGACATGTCTGTTTGGTTTTAATTCTGATTGCATAGTAGAATTATATTTATGGAATTAAAGAATGATAACATAGTACGAGAGAATTAATTTTTGAATAAATGAAAAATGCAAGTAGAGATTGAACTCACTTATCCGCAATTCACTAATCCGGCAGCAGCTTCGGTGGTTCGAGACGATACAACAAAATTTACAGTGAATGCTTTAGTTCATAATTTTTTAATTTACAATAAATATTTTTTGGTTTATAATTGTTAAATTTACAGTGAAAGTAACAGTGAATACTTTGGTTCATAATTTTTTAATATGCAGTTTATTTTGCCATTTTCCTCTTACGCTTCATCGTTGGCTCGCAAAAACCGGTAATCCGGTCAATATTTTGGTTTCAAACTTTCCGGATTAGTGAGGCCCAACCTGTAATTCAAAAACATTTGCAAGACAGTTAAAAAATATAAAGCCCGTTTTAGACAACGTATTTTAATCAAATTCCATCGATTCCAACTGTTTTTCTGACGTCATACACACATCCGGGCGCGTTTTCGTGCTTTCGGTCAAACAACTAAACACAACAAAAGTACTGAAACACGCCCGGATGTGTGTATGATGTCAAAAAAATTTGGAAAAAAGTTGGAATTGATGGAATTTAATTGAAAAAGTTTGACGTGTAAAATGAGTTCAAGAATAAAATATGACTAATTATAATCAAAACATGAAACAAGTTATGGGGATCTTATCAAATTGTGCCTGCTTATTTTTGGTGCTTCGCTATTGCTAAAACCCGACGCGTAATCAAGGGAAAATATATGAGATAATATATACTATTTTATAATATATACTACTAAAATAAAATATACTACTTTCTTAAAATAAAATCCCGATATCGTTTGACGGCCTGTGGCCGCCAAATGGAACGATTCTCCCACTGGCTTCGCGTTAGCTCTTTTTTATCGTAGTTATAACAAACAAATCAGGTTTTAGCAAAACTCATTACTGAGTCAGTCGACAGGCAGTGGCGGGTACCTAATTGAAAAGGTCCTAAGTTATGAATATAAAATGTTCCATTTCTTGGAAAAAATTTTTTTAATTCATTTGGTTCAAAACTTAAATTCGTCACCTACTGTGGATAAATGAGTTTTATATTTCAAAGGCAATAAAGTGTATACTGTACAAGAAAAGTTTGATCAGAGTCACACGCAGTTTTGAAACTATATAGTATGATTGGCGAATGTGGATAGGGCGGTTTGTCTACAGTGATTCTTCTTCTCTTCGATTCGAGTTAATTTAGTCGTGGAAAACACTACGTGAAGGCGTCTCCACGTCGAGGAGCTAATCATGGCCTCCAGTGTGCGCCGTAACGTGCGCGGACAATTAATGAATCTTGGGGGTTTCTGTTGGAAGAGGGGATCACGTAGTCAAGTTAGAGTTCATTAAGAGAAACGGAGCCCCATAACTGTCGATGATCGGGTGAAGAAACCGTTGGACCCTTAATGCAATTAGGACGACGACAAATATTCTTCTACAGTTAGCTGTTTTAAGTAAATTTTCGATTCCCCTTGTCGTGTTTCTTTTTTCAATCTTCTGTTTCAATCTCGGTTGTAATTCGTTCTTCGTTTGATTGCAACTCTTTAAAGAAGATGCAGTCGTTTTATCTTATGTTATTTCATATTACCGTTTCTGAAATAGTAATATGAAATTTTATTTTATTGTAAATCATAGTGTTGAAGAAACGTTTATGAACAATTTTTATGTGTTTAATGAGTTATGAGTATAATAATAATAATAAAAAAAAAATTGAAAACTATGCTATACTTGAAGGTATCACGTGCTGTACCACGTAAAGCTTCATAAAATAGGTTTTTATTTTCGTACTGTTAGGAAACCCGTGCTATAGCAGCACGTGGTTGTTATGGTAACCACGTGGAGTTTAGAAGCAAACCCGGTGTTTTGAATTGTCATAGACTCATGTTGCTCCGCAGCAATAGTTAAATGTTTTTAACTTGTCATTAATTCATACACGGACAGCGAGAAAAAGATTTTATTGTTTCTTTTTATTTTAGCCTGGTGAATGTTCACAAATTTTGGATGTTTATAGACATAAATTCTAATCTAATGAAATGTTTTCTATGATTCTAGCATCCATGATTAAAATCTGTTCCTTGTTTAGCTCATAAAGGTTCATGTAATTCGTGATTTTTCATGTATCATGAATATTTATCTAAATTATGAAATTAACGTTCACTTTCAATTTTATATTTTTATCAAAACTCATTCATTAGTCCGACTTGAATTTTTCATTTATTTGAATATATTTGGTAAAGTATTGCTTTTTTCTGCAATAAGTGAGAGTTCAGACTGGCTCGAAGAGTTATAGTCGGAGATATCGAGTAAAACGTATCGACTCAACTTATATATACGAATTTAACTGAGGGGAAAAAGCCCTTATCGTTTTCATTTTATTCATTTGTGATACATGTTACAGGTGTTGGTAGCGCACGTGGTAGGTTGCAAGCCAATATTCTCTCATAGCTACTAGAAAAATAGTCACCGCCCCTTTCGTATTTTCTCTTTATCGACCGTAGCACGTACTGTACGTTTATTGGTGACACCAATGACACAAGCTGTTCCTTTTAACAATTTTCGCAGTTGCTATTTTTTTTGGTTTTTTTGTTATTTATTTTTTTTTCGAAAGCGAAACTGTCACGAGAGGCGTAGCTGTGGTTTGGCAAGCTCCAGCTCCAATACGATAGGAGTTTGTGTTGCCATTTTTTCGATTCTTTTGCGTTTCCACTTTTAGTTTGTTGTTGATGTGCGTTGGAGGATGTACTGTATATGAATCGAGTTCTTTGGGAAAATATGAAAATAAAGGGTGGGTGATATTTTTTTCTTCATCATGAACATCATTATTATTATTATTATTAGACCTGACCTAAGATTATATTATAACTTTGATTTTCGGGAATGAGAAGAATTATTTCATAGTTCAGAGAGATATCCGGCAGTAATGGCAATTCGTTATATGGAAACGGAAGTGCTACTGTATAGGTATAAGTGTGTGTGTAGGAAT
>JAQIWH010004452.1:0-16964 GCA_034695005.1 Cryptops parisi | reverse complement strand
TTCCCCGCAATAAGTAAAAAAAACAAACTTAAACGTTTCGTTGTTAAAAAGATTCCATAACGACTTGCTCGGTTTCCCGTAGCTAGCGTGTTAATTGGCAAGATGATCCCAACAGTTAAGCGCTATTTCCCAAACTGAAAACATTAAAAAAAATTTTTTTTAACGCTTCTTTCTCTATTATTTTTAAGAAAATTGTTTTCTTAAAAATCGAATAAATTCACTTGTAACAGAAAAAAAAACTGTTGTATTTTTATCTTTCTTTTTCGTTCGCCATTCTTCTATCGAGGGAACTCAACCGCCATTATTTCGCGTTTAGAACCGAAAATCCAATAATTAAAAAATTTTCGACGCAAAAAAAATAAAAAATTAATAAGACGCATGAAGACGTTTTCGTTTAGTGTATAAAAAAAAAATACGAAAAGGAGGCAATTTGCAGTGAATAGTTATTTAACGGCTTTACTAGAAGGACACGACCATCGATTCCATTTTTCGGTCCGAAACTTAATGGCATGTTCGCGTCGCCATTTTTTTTTCCTGCTTCGGTCGAGATCATTTATCACCCAATTACGCGGAAAAAATTTTTCTCCACCTCTCGACGCGTAAAAAAAAAAGAAGACAAAAAACATAAAAAAAAAAAACAGGATTTGAAATTGAAGGCTAATTTTTCGTTTTCACTTTTTCCGCTTCGCGTCACGTTTTGCAAACGGCACCTTTTCGATGAATGATCAATGCCAATAGCGGACGCAACAACGTCGAATGGGAGGCCAATCGACCGGCGACGAAATCCTATTACGAACCAACGACAAAGGTCTCCTGATAAATGCGAAAGTCGAAACGAGAAAAACAAACAAACAAGGAGGAGAAAACAAAAAACCAACAACAACAACAACGTTTGAAAATCCCACCACGCCGCCTTATTCTTTCCGTTTTTATACTTTGAAAACGAAGCAAAGAAACATTTTTATCAGCCTCTTGACAAAATAAACAAAAAAATACATGGGAAACATGAAGCAAAAGACAAACCTCGGCCCACTTCACGTTCGGTACAATTAACGAGAAACGCATCGTAAAAGTCAACTAGACACTCGACAAATCAACCCCTCCCCCCCCCCCTTTCCCTTTTCTCAAACAAGAATTTCTCTTTCGCTTAGAATCGAGATTTTTCATGACGGAAAAAAAAAACAAAACACGAATGTCATCTAAGTACCATCGAGAAGTCATTCAAAGAGATGAAGAAAAAAAAAGAAGTTATTCACCTCTCAAAACATCTTCAAAACCAACCGAAGCTTTCAAGAAGAACCTTTTCCCCTCTTCATGTTTCACCGTTAACTTCTTTCTTTTCAACGACCAAAAACAAAAAGTGTGTAAAAAAAAAGTACTTTTTGACAACAGGTTATTTTCTTCTCCCATCAATCGTTCAACAACAACAAAAAAAAAAATTTTCTCACTTATCGTCGTGTTGCCATTACGGCTTTGAAAGAGTCGTGGAAAAAACTTGTGTAATTCGAGCATTATATACGTAGATATATATATATATATATATATATATATAAAAATAATAAATGTACCAATCACGATGTCAATGAAAAGTACATCCCATTTCCTAGGTCGCGTCTTGGATGGGGCGTGCCACTACTCGATCCAATTCGAACCCTGGCTGTATAAGCTCGTGAAATCCTACACGCGCAACGTTGAAAAGAACACACGGGAGGCGGAGAACGAGACACGGGAATAGAGAAGGGGGAAGGGGGGGTGAAGGACGTCATCCATCTTCATTACGCCCACGCTGCGAATGGCCGCAAGAAATCGGACGTCGCCTGCGGCGTGGGCGTGAGAAAACTCGACAAAAGTATTGTACAGTGGAGTAGCCGATGCCATGTTTTCTTCTTCTTTTTTCTACGAACGTGCGCGGTAAAGGAGATTCAATTAGGGAATCCTAGTGGGTGAGGTGACTGAATCGGAAGAAGACCAAACGACGCTTCCGCCTTTTCTAATTGCGTTCTAATTGGTTTCCGAACACTCATCCGCCGACCTCTGTCCTCTCCCAAACACCGATGATCTTCACCACCAGTCATTCTTCATGCCACACCATTGACATTCCTTCTCTCTCGACATTGAAACAGCAAAGAGAAAAAAAAATTGAACAACGAAAAACAAAAGTGGTTTGGAAGAACGCACGTGTCGTTGTGTGAACTTAGGGCAACATTCTTAAAGGCTCACCATCGCGACTTTCTTTTAATAAATGTGAATTTTGATTGAGGCGAGCATTCAACTGGTTTTCAACTTGCTACCTTTTTTTTGTTTTTCATTTGTACCTTGTTCAAGCGAAAATTCCCTCGTCGTGATGACATATTTACGTGTAATAAATGACTAAAAAATAAAAGCGTAAAAAAATCCGATGGCATGCCAACTTGTAATTGTAAAACGATCTTTCCGCAGCACCCAACTCGAATGACCACTACTAAATGAAGTAGCGTGCTTCGTCTCCGATGACTTTTCGAATGAAGTTGATCGATCGAAAAACGATGACACAACGAGTTTTGCCTGTGGTTTCTTCATCCCTATTGTAATTACCAAACTATGTATGTAAAACATTAACATTAGCCTATATACCCTGTTCGTATCTACTAGTACTGTATTTGATTTGAATCAATTAAGATTTCTATGTCTCATTCTTAACATAGTTACTCTGTTCACTATGATTATATTAATTGAAGAGCCTTTGTGTAAAAAAGTGTTAAGTAACATTTTTCTTTCACAATTTCGAGGAAAACGCGTTTAAAGATCTGAACTTGCCTTTGCTGTGTAAGGGCTATTTCACACTTCTTGTCATAATATCTTTACACATATTGTTGTGCAAAAATATTTACTCAAAATTATGCGTTGGGAAGGTAGAATTGCAACTAACACATTCAAAAAATCTCTAGGTCATGTTTGACAAAAATATTACATAACACCCCTTTTTTGAACCAAACCCTTCAATTTTCTCTCTTAATAACGGAATGTCTTAGTAATGTCTATTTTGAATAGGATGTCGCGTTGCATTTGAGTGTATCCCTATTGATCAATTTTGACCGGGATCATTAAATTTAAAAAAATAAATAAAATAAAACAACGTGATGCACTGTATTAATAGAATTATTTTTCCCTGTAATTCCATTGCATTGTGAAATTTTAAAATGAAATAAATAACAATCGTAACTCCGAGTCCAGAAGAGTTGGACATCCTTTTTAGATGAGTGGTGAAAGATGTCACATTGCTGACGCGGAATGCGATCCATCATCAACGCTCAATTTTTCACCAAGTTGAGAAAATGTTACCACCACGCTCGTCCGTAGCTAGTAGTAGAAATAGTAGCAACAACGGGAAGACGAATGGAAAATTGGTGATTGACGTTGCGTCGTCGCACCAAAATCGCTCCAATGTTCGCACGACGACCAACGCCACGGAGGAAGCATCGAGATGGATTGGATTAAGTTTTACGGTGAAGTGGGTAGAAGTATATCTCGTCTGGTTTCGTTTCACTTCCGTCCGACCAGCCCTGTTTCGGCTCGCGGGGGGAAGTCGCCAACTTTATTGGCGTCGTTTTTCGTTAAAGACGCCATCGTTCGCACCCCGTCGTCGGTTGGACGCGAGCCATCTTTTTCGTTCGTTCGTGTCTTTTGCTACTCGTTTCTCCGACGAGCGCAACACAAGCGGCGAACAGACGGAAACAGACACTTCCATACACCTACTAACTACAGTGCAACTACACAACCGACCCCTCCTCCTCCTCCTCCCTCCCGCACGCGCCGATCGATGGTAAACGCGTTGCTTCCACGTTGTTCGGGCAAACAAGAACACGAACGAAAAGCTGCTTTAATGCGATTCGCGCCAGACGACAACGGATAAAAGAATCGTCGCCGTCGTCGTCATCTTTCTCTGTTCCTCCTCGAATCGTAGTAGTGGTATTTCAAAGCAGCCGACCGACCCTTCCGGTTTTGCTCCTCCTGGCTCCAGAAAGTGCTCTCATTTTTTTTTCATCCTCCCTCTAAACCGAGTATCATTTTATCTTCGCTTCACCGGTCATACGTTTGACAGGAACACCGTTCATGCATTAGTTGTCACCCAGCAATTAGAGATATGTCTTTCACGCTTCCGAAACGACGTAATTCTAAAGCTTCCCGTCTTTTTTCCTTCTTCTTCTTCCAACTCCTCCAACTACCCGTCATCATTGTGTCGAATGAAAATTGCAAGGAGCTCGTGCAACTTACAAAACCCACTTCTCGTTCGTCACAAACCCCGTTTCAATTACGCCAGAAATACCACGAAACACGAAACTCGACGAAAAACATCTCCGTTATTCAAATTTTGGTCGACCCACCCCCCTTATCACCGTTGAAAATACGTTAAGAACGTTGAAGACTTTCTGACAGAAACTTTTAAAGTTTCGTGACCGACCGCTTCTTCATTTACACATCTTCCATTTCATCGATGGATCGATTTCTGAAGATAGAGTAGCAAATTCCTTTGGTCGACCCCAAAAACTGATAATAAACTTTTCTTTTAGATCAACACAAACAACACCCTGCAAAGTAGCCAATAAACAAAATACAATCGTTTAAACAGACAAACACAAACAACGGACCCCTTAAACAATTAAACAACCGACTTCAATACGACAAAACAGTTAATGTTTCGATCATGTTGATGTTTTCGAACATCCTTCTTTTTGAAGTCAGTTAAAAAAATAACCTAGCCACCCAATAAAGTGTTGTAACAAAAACCGAGGTCATTCGTCGTTTCAGTGTCTATGTAAAATTTTGGTACCAAAACTTGATACTATTATATTGATCGAAAATTCTATTTTCCCCTAAATTGGTTTCATCGTTAATTTAGAGCAAACAGGAAATAAAACGCGACCGTGTATTATGTTTGTGACGATCGTATGACCGTAATGTCGGACAAATGGAACTCTTCCCTTTCCACGAGTGGGGTTAAATTGGACTTCAACCAATTTCGAAGCTCTGATAAAGCTTCCACAAAATCCGTCACCAGGCTTATTGGAGATTTTTAGCTTAAAGATGAACAACAACCATCGCTGTTGGAAATTGAAACTCCATATACCCATTTCCGAATCGTATTGTCAAAAAAAGAGTCATGAACGTCATCTTTAGAAGTAGCCATAGTTTCTAGCTGATAAAGTCATCGTTAACGGGTCAAAACAATTTTCAAGAATTTATCATTAAACTAACCGACACCTTTTTTCATATAAATAAAAAGGGGGAAATTGACGAAAAGAGAAGCCACTCTCCCAACCCTTCGCACCCGCACAAGCGTTGTCGTTTCGCGATTTTCTCGCACGAGAGCGACTTGGTCGCGTGCACACCCACGCCCTTAGCCCATCGTACTCATACTCACTCAGTCAGTCGGGGTGGAGGCGACGGCAGTGCAACCTACTACTTACTGCTGGTGCTGCTACTACGACAGCTCGTTATTTTATTTATATTTATTTTTTTGCAAAACACTATTTTTGGCATCGAGTTACTCCTTCGTCCTCTGTTTCCACATCTTCCTTCCGCGACCGTTGGATCCCTCTCCGGATTCACGACTGCCTGGGAATAACATCTCCCAACACCACCACCGTCGTTCTTCTTAAGCCATCAGTTCGTCATCTTTTCGTGGGTCCAGCGACAAATCCTGAGGACGATGCGGCTACGTCCACCTCCATCTCCTCCTCCTCCTCCTCCTCCGACCCCTCGTCATTCTATTTCATCATCGTCATTTTTTTCTTCATCTTCCGGGGGTCGAGGAGTCAGCGATCACTGAGCGCGTGCACCATGCGGGCCCGACGTCTGGTCGCCCACGCCATCGTCCCCTTGCTCTGTCTACTTGCACGAGGTTTAGGTAAGTGTCTCGCTATTTCTTCTTTTTTCTTATTCCAAACAGGGAGATCGACTTTCGATTAGTTGAATCGTTCTACTACTGTACACCCCACTCGGCCCTAATGTCGATGTAGGTGGGCTTGTTGAAACTAAATCTAGATTAGATTTAAACTTCCTGTTTTTATTGCACAAACCGAAAATATATGTTTTAATCAATAGAAAAGATTGCAAGGCGATGTCTGTCACTCATCGCTCTGTTATAATTAATTAAGCCTTCTAAAAGATGAACGAAAGCTGCGACGCGCGCGCGCGCTAACGTCAACGTTCTTTGTGTTTCTCGTCGTCAGCGACCAACCTTTCCAATCGTTTCCGAACATCGGTTAAAGCTAAATAAAAACAAACAGTTTTATCCAGAAAAAAAAAAAAAACTAAACTTTTGCATATTGGATTTGGTGCGCAAAAAAAAACAAAACAAAAATACAGAATACTCCATCAGAAGATGAACGACGAAAATGATCCAATTGAAACAAATTCTCTACAATGATGGATAACAGTGGATAACTGGCTTGAACATGTTTCCTTTTAAGCTTTAAAACCAATCCTATGAACCCATTCGTTCCTCGCTGACGTGGAAGGCGTTGCAACAACTCTCCTCGCTACGATCCTCATCGCGTGCCTCATTTAAGATCATAAAGCTAATGGAAAATCATCATCATTTTAAAAAAGGGGAAAAAAAGCGCTGTTCCTTTACGATTTAATTGAGAAACTGAAAAAAAAATGTTACTTTTTTTGTTGTTATTATTCACGAGAAAAAACCGTTCCGAAAGTGCAACGCGACATATCACTTTACTTTATTATTATTTTTTTTTTCACTTGAATACGCTAACACACTTCGCCTGGGGAACTAGAAAATCGCACAAAAATTGCTAATTTCAGGTTGAAACGAAAATCGTGTTAACGCGAGTAAGTGACGTAGCTAACCTCTTGGCCACTCGCCTACGCATCGTCCGGCAGAGAAGTCGCCGCGTCACTTTTGTTTAAGGACGAATCGGAAGCGAAGCGAGTTGGACGTAAGGAGAAGGGTTCGTTAACGACGACTGTTTTAAATACACTATTAACGCGATTCTCCGCTCGCGGTTAAGATAAGATCCGCCGTTAGCCGGGTGTGGAAATTTTTATTTTAATTTTTTTTCTTCGTCCGTTGCCTCTCATCCTGTACCTAACCGAAACGGTTCCCGGCAACAACAACGACGCGGCGCTTTAATCCCATTTAATGCACGGAAAATGCTGTTGGCCAACATCGACTTCATAAACATTTCGCTCACTAATCCCTCATTAAGATTTCCATCACGGACGTAACAGGGCGCTATCTCCAGCCCAACTTTTCCAACCCAGCCAACTATGGAATAACTAGCGTCGAGAGGCCTAATTAATTTGGCATCGTTTAAGGTGGCCCGATGATTCCACTCGCGCCTAATGATGCGGCAGAAATCAATTGGTCGCCACCGCCCGTCTCGTCTCTTTCCAGTAGTTTCCCTTTCACTACCGGACGACTGCGACTGCGACAAACACGACGTGCGAAATGGAAAACAACGGTCGCCCCACGACACTCGGTTGTATAACCTACTGGTACGAGGCTTACCCCCTTTTCTTCCCACCCCATCATTAACACGGTCATCGTCATCATCGTGTACACTCGTTCGACGGTCCTCTATCGGCGACACCATCGCGAGTGAGGTGTGTCACGAACACGACTCGCCCCACACGCACCTCGTCCGATAGGAACCCAACCCACGACACACTCTGGAAGGGTTAACGAGCGCGCGCCTCCCTCGTCGTTGGGCGGTGCTTTACCTACTACACTATACAATACTATATATAAACTCCTTCGTTATACTATTCTCCTCTTTAGCCCGTTCTTTTTTCCTTCCAAAATGAGCCGTCGTGACGACCTTTGGCGAGGGTCCCCGGGTTCAACAAGGTCCACCGAGACGACTACCCCGACACCGTACGTCGAGCTTTAACCATCATCCTGGTCATTAAAAGGCGTGCGCAATATAACGTGAGGATTAAGTCGTTGGCGGACTCAAGAAAAGGCCTCCCTTCGCGCCAATTTGCCCAAAACGACTTTCAGCAGTCGTTGGCTTTCGCGACAGGAAGGGCCAAGTGACACAAAGTGGACTTCCTGCTAAAAGAACGAAAGAAAAAAAAAAGAACACGTCTCTCGAAAATAATAACGATGACGATGATGATGATGATGATCGGCGGTCGGTTATTGATCCCATTAGAGTCGAAACAGCACGACAACATTCGTCGAGAGTTTTAAAGTTGAAACGATAACCATCAAAGGTTTCGAGTGTTCTCCCTCACCATCGATCAAATTCTGAACAGTTTTCAACGATTCGTCAATCGGTATAACGAATTTCCATCTCAATCCTCCGTTCCGGAAAACTCTTCTCTTTTCCAAAACGCATCGGAATGAAGTTGTTTTTCGTTTTAAATAGGTCGTCACGGCTCGTCGACACGCTAGGGGTGTCGGATTTGCCATCCCAGATCATCGTTCCGCGAATATCTCGATGTTCCATCTTTAATTTATTCCAAACGTTCTGTTATTTTTTTTTCCACACCCATAATGATAACGACGGAATCGATCCAAGTTTTTTTGTTTTTATTTTTTACTTTCGAGTTTTTTAACCTTTATGCCCCCTTTCAACTCTTCCCTACAAAAAAAAAAAATCTATCCCCACTTACAAAACGAGGAGAACAAAAAACAACAAAAACCTGACGAGTACTCTCGTCAACAACAACCTGCCAAGGTATATTTTTCGCGGAACGTTGTCATTATCGAGCATTTACATCGTTACGAGCTTGTTCAATTGCGTGCAGGTATAATAAAAAAAGAGAATAAAAAATATTGAGTATGGTTAAAAAAAAAAAAAAAAAAGTGAAAAACAAAAAGCGACACACTTAAAATGGAAAGAAACAGATAAGACTAAAAAAAAAAAGTATAAAGTGATGAAAACGAGCCTTAATCGTAAAATGCGAAGTGTTTTAGTGCCTTCTAAAACCACCCCTTCGAGTTGAATAAACTTTAATAAATTCGATAGCGTTTGAGTGAGGAGGGGTTTTGTGTGTTTTTTTTTCGTTTTCCGTTGCGAACGCTCATAAAGAGGATGTTGACGACGTTGGCGACGGTCGAGGTCTCGCTTGTTGACGACGACCCAAACCCAACGTTGGCCTCGCGTCCCAACTCGACATCATTATTTTTTTTCTGTCATTTAGAATAAATAATACTGTAGGTACACAAAACTCAACGATGGAACATGCATTAAATATCTTCATCGCTCAAAAATGAAAAGGAAAAAAAAAAGCTAATTTGTTTTTTTTTCCCTTTACTACTCGGTAAAATTAGACGAAAGTCATAAAGACGATTGTAACGAGAACCTTACGTGAATTTCAAATTGCTAATGAGTTTAAAAAAATGAGATGATACCCTTCATACCATAAAAGTAACGGTAATAGGTAATGGTAACGAAACTCTACACAGTCGAACTCTTGTTGAAAAAATAAAATAATTGTATGTAATTTCAGTACCTTTGGTACTAATTGCTTTATATTTGTCTTGGATACTTGTAGGTTTGTATGGCAAACACGCTTCAGGCGATAGTAGTCATTGTGTTTAACCAACCTAAACTGTCTATCTATGGTGTCTATGGATACGAGTTAAAGTTAAAACAAAAACAGTTCGTTTTTTAACTAACCTAAAAGAGTAAAAATACCCAAAAACATCGTAAAGTTTAATGTTATTATAAGATGACCCCCCAAGAGAAGTGATAGTCAATTTATCAGTCTTAGAGTCATTTAACTGCATGCCCTTAGATTTATACCAATGAGAAAGCAATCCCAAATCACTAGTGATAATATCCAAAGTTAACTCCCTATCCTCTTCTTTAAAGGCATAGAATAAAATGTTATCATCAACAAAAGACAGTAACTTTCTCTTAAGGAGGAGTGTAAAAAGGGATGCAGCAAAAGTGTTATAAAAAATAGTAGCCATCAAAGATCCCTGGATAGTACCTCTCGTTGAATTTGAGGTGTACCTCTTGTTGGAACAGTAAATATTATTAGTTCTATTTTAAAAGTAATTATAAAGAAGATCAATCGGCTATTGTTATCATCAATCGGTCCCAAGATACTGTGTTTTTAAATCGTTTTATCCCTATGGGATGTGAGATTTTTAAATAAAATAAATAAAAAAGTTCAAAATTTCCCGCAAAAAAACGAAACAAATCAAGGTCATGTGGTGTGACGTCATTTCGACGCCATAAGCTTTAAGAGCAGAGTGACATCACAAAAGGGAAACAGAAATTTGCAAAGAAGGGTAGATTTATGAATACAGTATTGAAAGATGCATTTTTTATTAGTTAATTTTATAACAAATAAGTTCATGTTGAAGTTATTTTAACCGAACCTTATAATGATGAGACTCGCATACAGTATGTATTTATTGCTAAGGGCTGAAAAATAATATAATAAAAAAAAACGACCGCGTAAAATTAAATGATGCATTAAGTAAACGAGAGTATATATCTAGTGCCTAATTATCCTACATCATCTAATCCCGAGAGAAAATGAAAATTACCCATTAATTTATCGGGTGTTTAAATATTAAAACTCAGCAGCATTACTGCAATGCTGAAAGCTGAAATCTCATTAACCTAAGGCCTATTGTGTATATATGAAAATATGTAATAATGCTTTCCATTCCAGTAAAAATAAGAGACGAATGTCCAACTTTTTAAAGTGCCGCGTTTTATGCACTCAAGCTTGCACGAAAGAGGAAACGAAATAATGGAAAGAAAAAATTTAATAAAGCCTATCGGTCGAAACATTTTTCCAAGGTCCCCATGAAATGGAATTTGGATGTCGAGCAAACTTAGTGACGCCCTTGTTTAATATGGATTTCGGAAAAACCTTGAATGGTAAAGTAAAAGAGAAGAAAAATGAGGTTTATCTCTTTCCCACCCACCCTCGTGTCAAAGAATGAACGAACGCGCTTTTTTGTTTCTTTTCAAAATGACAAAAAAACAACCCTAAACGAATGAATGAAGAAAAAAACAAAACGGAAGGAAAAAGATAAACAAAACAGACCTCATTTTTCCTTTTTTTTTCGTATTTTTCCTCACTTTTTACCGTTACTATTTTAATGTCAACAAATCTCGCACCCAGATGCCATGAAAACGGTACAATCGCTTTTCGAAGGCTGCGGAGCGGATGACGCCATGTCGTATTTTTTTTTCGGAAGCATGCAATGCAATATAGAAAACCCTTTCTTCACCACTTCTTCGTCTTCCTCAACCCTACCACCACCACCGATCGTTAACCCACCTCCCACTTATTGACTAGCAGTAATAGAAAACATGTGCCTCGCCTCTCACGCCTAAACTGGTAGACAGAAAGGAAACGGTACACGAAACTTCGATTGTCAAAAAGCTCGTCACTTTGACGATTCAAAGTTCTAGAAAGATTTGTCGTTTACAGGCTACTCTAATGGAATGGAGAAACATTAGTATTGCCGAGAGTAGAATCGATGAAACCATCATCAACGAACTCCACATTTCGAATCGAGAAAGTGGCGAGTTATGGGCCCTTAAGGTCGTGAGGTAGGAAAGTAGGTACTTGGAGTTTAACGAGGGCACTGACTGGCCTCACGGCTGTGCCATTTGGCCCTCAGACTTTCTTGGATCAGGACATACAGAAACGATGATGAAGTGAGAATGATGTAGATGGAATAGGGTTTTTATGATGCAGGAAAAAAAAAGAGAACCCCGAGAAAACCTGCCCCCGTGGTGTCAGACCCCAAACTGAATCCACATGGCACGAGTGGAAGGCAAACTCAGACCACTGCCGCCAGAGGTGAATGCTCTGACCACGGGGTCTCAGATCGTGATTTTGCGTCAGCGAACAATAGCGTCATCGACGTGTTTTCTTCCTTCACCAGCTTCGAAACAAATTACCGTCCGAATTTCATCGTTCACGGTTCGTGGTATAGGGTCGATGAATTGCGACCTCACCATTCGACCCTCGGGTCGTTGGTTCACGCGACTCCTTCGACGACGTCATCGTTCCCAAAAAAAAAGCTGTTCGACGTCGTCGTCGTCGTCATCATCATCGTGACGATTCCGACCTGCCCACTGGTTTTATCTCGAAAATCCGGCGTGTTGAAGCGAGCGATAACCCAAACCGGACAAACTTTGTCCTCCCGCTATCGGTGCGAGCGGTCGAAGCCGCAACCACTATCAAGAGGATGAAATGGTAGCCACCAAATTCAACCCATCGGTTTATTTCCGCAAGCGTTGACGAGGCATAAACGGAATGACACTCCCCCCCTCCCCTTTCCTCAAACTCGCGTCATTATCAACGCAATAATTAATTTTGTAGCAAAGAGGAACCGTATTCCACACCTGTGGACTTCAAAGTTCACGAGTTGACGTCGATGCGTATGAGTCGACGTCACTGACTCAATGTCACAGAACAGAGAAGTTTTAATTTTTAACTACTGTACTGCAAAGTGAAACTACCGGGTGTCGCAAAAAAATGTATCCACACAACAGCCGACTTTAGAAGCTGGCTAATAAAATTATGAATACATCTTTTGAGAAACCCTGTATATTATTGTGAAATTAGAAGAGACGGGAGAGACATTGTAAAATAAAGGTTTACGCAAAACATATTCTACGATCTTGGCGAGAAAGATTCCACGTCAAAAGATCAAATATTTTCCATTTAAAAAAAAAAAAAAAGAATAAATAATGGATTTTTAAACTAAATTAATTGATATGAATTCTGGAAAACTGAAATAGGTAGCTTTAACTGACTCATTTAATTTTGCCATCTGCTTAAAAGGTACACGAATTTATTATGAACGTTTCGATATCGCCGAGGCAACGTTCCAATTTCCTAATTTTATTAATTTATTTTTTTTGGTTACCAATTTCTATTTCGTTCGCTTCGTGAAAATTCCACGCGATGCGTCTAATAACGTTTTCATTACCGTTTCATGACACCTGTGAATACGAATAACGTAGTTCTACGTACAAATTATATACGTTTTGAGATCTAATTCGCATTCCAATTAAGAAAGCAAGCAAATGGTAAATTTTTTATGAAATAGGAAAATGAAAAAATGTCGTTTTAAGAAGAGGGGGGGGGGTCGTGTAATATATTTTTTTTTAGTCAATGATCGAGTCGGAAAAACAATATTAGAGTGGGTTAAACACCACCAGCTACTTTTTCCTCCTTGGTTTTCTTCTGCCGATCGGCAGGCGACATTTGGAGCGTCTCCAAGCGAGCTGGTCGCTATTGTCATTTGGCGTTATTGTTCGTTGGCCGGAAAAGGCGATGAGTCGTCGACTGGCAGCCAAACACGACGACGCCATCTTCCCGACACGATCCCTATACTTCCCTCAAATAAACAGAAAAAATATCCAGCTGATTTTTCCACGGGGTTACTTTAATCTCTGTGAGTGGAAACGTTTCAGGTGACTGACTCACGTCATATCAGCCGATTAATTGAAGAGCCTGGTGGAAAAGGGTGTTAAGTAAAAATTTTACAATTCAGAGAAAAACGCGTTTAACGATCTGAACTTGCCTTGCTGTCTATGGGCCACTTCTCACTTCTTGCACTAATAACTTTGAATATATTGTTGTATTTTGCTCAAAATGATGCGTTAGGTAGGTAAAATTTCATTTAACACGTTGGAAAATGATTCTAGCGACGTAGCTAAGTCATTTTTGGACAAAAATGTCACTTAACACCTTTTTACACCAGGCTCTTTAATTTGTTTTTCTTCCAAAAAGAGATTGAGTGGTACGTTGGATATTGTTAGCACGACCTCAAAAAAAAAAAAACAACACCGGACGCTACCCGGGACATTTTTTTTTCATCCATGAAAGTCAACATATCACGAATGAGTTGGACACACGGACGGCTGTCGGTGATGTCTTGGCTCGCGTGTTTTCCGCGTCGTTTCTCATTCGTCGGATCCCGACCGAAGGAAGCGACAGAGAGCCAACCCCGATGGCGGTGTTTATACGAGTAAAAATTAAAACACGAGGCGAGTGGATGAGACCTTCCGACTCGGTGAGCTTTCTCAAAGCCTCGCGGCTGGTTTGGCGCGAGCCGATCCGACCAACAAGCCACGCCACTAACGCGACAACCACCACCGAGTTAGTGTACGGTAGGGATACTCGCGACGATCGCAACCACGACCGCAAAACACGTCGCGTGGTGCGGTGGTCGATTTTTGTTGACAAGAAAGGAAGAAGAAGAAGAAGAAGGAATAAAAAAAACCGAAGGACACGGTAAGAGAAGAATTTGGGTCTCGAAATGGGGAACCTGAAATCTCGGTTTCAATCGTCTAGAGAGAAAAAAAAATCAGTTTAAAAAAAAATATATATAGAAACCCCCACCTCCTTCACCACCACGCTTCTTCCTATCCGATAACCGTAAAGAGAAGTTTACCGCTTCGCTAGTCACGCGTGTAAAATGGCAACAACGTTTTCGTAAAAATAAAAAAAAATAAAATTAAGACTGACAACGCGATTTTTTTTTAATCCCGAACTGTGGCGTCACGCTCGGGAAAAGTTGCAAAGAGACTTGGAAGGATAGAAAGAAGAAGAAGAAAAAAAAAGGTTAGAGGATGGCAGTTGTCGCGCACGACATAATTAAGGGTCGTTCCCTGAGGAGAGCGAAAGCGAATTAATGAAGGAAAAAGGAGAAAAGACGAAGGTAACCTCTACAACAGGAAGTAGAAAGAAAGTAAACCGTAAGAAAGAAAAAAATAAAGGACAAAAAACAAAAAAGTGAACCAAAGTCAAAGAAGGAGGAGAAATAAATAGAAAGTAGTCGTCTCGGGAGAGAGACACGGACAGACAAAACGAGTAACGAGAAGAAGAAAAAAAAATAGGGTACCATTTTCGACTCGCTGGAGGGATTTTGGGAAAATCCAATTGGATCGAGTGGAAACGGGAGATTAAGACAATGGAGCGAAGAAATACTTCGTCACGTGATGATGATGCTGTTCCCTTCTCTCTATTTCTCTTAATAAGGGTAGTTCTCACTATCGCGGTTCTGCCGCGGCGGCAAAACCCAAGGTCAAGCTCGACCGCCGCGTTTTAAGCCTAGTCGAGTCGATTAAATACAATCACTATTTTTTTTTCTTACCACTGTTCTTTGGGGGAAGAGGATGATCACATGACAAAGAGGACCACATCACTAAATCGGCGAAATAAGAAGAAGAAAAAGAAACCGGAATACCGTCGCTGCAAAAAAACTTCCATATACACACACACGAACCCGTTTCTTCTCCTTTCTATCTATCTCTCACTCATTTTTTCCAGTCGACAAAAAGGGAAGGCGATACCATCAGTCGGGAATGGTACTCGGCGCACGCGCCGCTGAAGCTTTATCACCGCACCAAAGACAGCTGGGCGTTTTCTTGGCCGAGAACATCTCGCTCGTCGCGTCGAGAATAACAATTGCGGCTGCGACGAATTAAGCTTTCTCCGCCCCCTCGCTCTCCCCCTTCACTCCTCATCCCCCTTTCTCGGCCACCTTCCGCAATTTTTTATTCTTCTTCTTCTCCTTCACTTCCGCGAAAAACGCTCCCTCCGGAATACCAATCCACCCACCACGCGGGGAAGGCGCACAGGACACGAAGTCGTCTCTCCTGGGAACGTCGTTCTTTTTCGACATTCATCCCCACCACCACCTACCCTTCATTTTCGCCACCGTTACTCGCACGTGCTGACAAACGACGTCGTCGCGGAAAATGTGGCGAAAACAACTTTTGCACAGAGAGAGAGAGAGAGAGGACCATCGTCATCAGCATCCGTTGACCGTTTCCAACGTCGTCGTCGTCTCGTTCGTTGCCGCTCCCCACTCGGTGACCACCAACCACCACCGTCGCGAATCGTTATTTCCCATTTAAAGCACGCGCGCATTTAATTTTTTTCTTCTTTCTTCTTCGTCGTCGTCGTCCTTCCATTAATTCCTTATATCTTTTCATTCGAAATTTGTCCTAACTTTTCATTATCTTTGAGATCACGTTGTTTCGAATAACAAGAAAAGACGGGTAAAACAAGAAAGAAAAATAAAAATAATAAAAGTCAACGCCACGACGACTGATTATCGTTCCTGCACACAATTGTTTGTTTTGCTTTCGTTCCGACCTCGAAACGAGCCCGTAACGAACCACCGACCAACCAACGTCGCTTTCGTGACACTCGACAATAGGGCTTACATTTTATACCGTCACCATGGAGAATAACAATTCGGCAAAACAAGAAAAAAAATACGTCAACCTAAAAGGATATATCCTTTTCACGCGCAATGAAACGACAGATGTAGATATTACCCGACACTACCTTCCTGAAAGACTCTTTATAGCACAATATTACTTTATATTTATTCTATATTATATTTATTTATTATACGATCCTAACCGGATCAAAATTACAATGTTAGGTTTTAAAACACAATGAGAAGGTACATTGTTATTTACTAGCTGTAAACTCTAGTTCTAAGAAGAAGAAAAATATTAAATGATTAAACTCTTTACCTTCAGTTTACGAACAGCATCGTTCTAACCAGTCGACCACGCGTCCGAAAATAATAATGCCGTCTATATAAGTTGCTACATGTGTTGTTTAGCTCCCAACCCCCCAATATTGGAGCTGAAAATGGGGGGATAAAAACCTAAACATTTTCACCCCCGGACATAATTAACCCTTCCGAGTTTGGTTTCAATCGGTCCAGCGGCTTAAGAGCAGTATTGGTGCGCACAAACTGATCAACCGTCTTTATAGTATAGATACTAACAATTGACCAGATATGTGTGTGTGTGTGTGTTATGAACGCTTTATGTTTATCCTCAGGCCTCACGTTGTTATGGTTATCCCCCAGGATCACAAAAACAACGTGAGGCGATGAAAAACAACAAAGACGGGAATGAAAGAACGGAGGTGAGTTCTTGGTGCTTAGGCTAACTTAGCCGGCTGGCTAACCGCTAACTTAGGCTAACTTAGCCCAACTTAGC